>JAWVWN010005942.1:0-10320 GCA_037367305.1 Phrynocephalus vlangalii | reverse complement strand
AGGGGGGGGGCTTTCTTATTTTCCCGAATGACAGACAGTAAAAATACTCCCAGGGTGGACCCATAGTGGTAAAGTTTTTTAGTGAATGCCCAGGCCATTAAGGGGAGGAATCCCAAAAACAATAGGTTGCCCGCAGCAGCGGCGGTGTTTCCCCGTTGGGTGGTTAGAAATGCGAACCCCAGGAGTAAAAAAAAGGGGGGTTGGACAGAAGGAAAACGGAGGAGCGGGGGGCATTTGCAGTGGGGGGTGGCCCCAAGAGGAAAGTTCAGAAATTTGACATCTGTGTTTTTGGCCCACCAAATCTAATATGGCCTTTTCCCCCTTACTGGCCCGGGGCCGCTGTGTTTTGTGGAAATTTTATAAAGCCCTCGTTTTTACGTGGTTTTCCCCCTTGGTGGGTTTGCGCACCCTCATTTTTTTTTTTCGAAGGGGTGGTGAAAGGGTTCGATGTTGGCTCTCTCATATTTAGAGGAATATGAGGGGATGCTGTATTTCTTGAAAAGAAACATTTTTTTATTTTGTTTTAAATTTTCCCTTTGTTTTACTTCTAAAATTTTTTAAAAAAGGGGTTAAAAAGGAAAAAAAGGGGAACAAAAAATTTTAACAGAATTTTTTCCCCCTCTGCCCAAACCCCTTTTACTTGGGGGGGCTTTCGTTTGGGTTGTCGCGGGTCCCCCGCAGTGGGGCCCCCCAAAAGGGTTGGAGTGCCTGAGACTGATCCCTCCCCCCCCGGGGTATTGCCGGTCAAAAGGTTTTTGTTCCCCATCCTTTTTTGGGGAAAAGTCACCTAGGGAAGCGGGGGAAATTCCCCAGGGGTTAGGTAGAGGGAGCCCCTTTATTCCCCAAATCTCCCTCCCCCCTTTGACCCCCCCCTAAGCCCCCAACCCCCCTTCCCCCCCCTCGCGACCCCCCCCTCCCCTTTTCCGTCTCGGCCTTCTGTTTGCGTATTATCCCCAAAAAGAATTAAGTTTGCTCCGTGGGTACCCCCTTTCCCCCTTTTTCTTTTTTATTGATTCACTGGTCCACTGCCAATAATCCCCAAAAGACTATTGTATCTTCCCCCCATTTTAAATCTTATTTTTCTTAGACTTCGTTTTTGATCTTTTTTTTATTTTGTTTTTCCCCGTTGTTTGCATTTTTTGTGTTTATTCATTCTATTCCCCCCCTTTTTGCAACCCCCTGAACCCCTTTTTACTATGGCCCGAAAAACCCCGAAATCCCTTTAAGGCTTGGACTAAATTCTATCTTTTTCCCCCTTTTCCCCCCAATGTTAGTTTTTATTTTGATTTGTTTTTTTTCCCGGGTTTTGAATGACCCATTTCCTCACTTGCTTTTGGTTTTTGGGACGGCCCGCCCGTCATCTCCGTGGCCCTTTAGTGTCTCCCGGGGAATTGTGCCTTTTTGTGTTTTAGGGTGGGGGAGTGGGTAGGATGAGGGGTTTGATTTTGGGTGGGTTCCCGCTTAGCCCCACCTAACATTTCCCGCGGTGCCCGATCTTAGGGGGGCCCGGTTCCCCCCGGGGGCAGGTGGGGGAGCCCCCAAAGGAGGCCATGGCCCCCGGGGGTTTTCCCCTGGTCCCAAAATTCAGGGAAACTGTCAATTGAAGTGGGGGTGTTTTGGACACTTTGGGGGCACCCCGATGGCCCTTTTGGTGGGTTGAGAAGGGATGGTGTCCCCGGTTCTCAGATGTTTTTGGTGAGGGGTTCCCGGGGCGCTCTGCTCTTCCCCGCCCGAAAAACCTTTTGGTTCCCCAAAGGCCGAGAGCATGGTGTAGTAGTGTTGTGTTGCCCCCATGTTGTGGGGAGTTGTGGCCCCTGGTGTTATCGTGACCCGATTTCAGTGGTGTTACCTTCCCCGGGCCCCTCCCCGAAGAGAGGGCCCCGGTTTAGGTGGGAAGGGCCAAGGACAGTCCTGGCAGTGAGCCCTTCCCCCTTGGGCACGGGGTTAGGTGGGGCCCGGGAAATGTGAAGTGGGGGGTGGGTTTCGGGGCCCCGATGTCCTTTCCCCGAGGGAAATGAGGGAAAGGGGTTGGGGTTCTAGATCTTTCTTGTAGGGGCCCCCGGGACGTTTCCCCCCCCTGCCCGGAAAAATTTAGGCTTCCTAAGGCCAGAGGGTTTGGGGGCGTGATCTGGGGTCCCCACTATGCCCCCCCGGGCAGGGATAGGTGAAACGGAAAGTGAAAATGTGTTTTAAATTTTTGGGGTTTTCAAGTGGTTCTTGGGAGTTGAGTGGAAAGGGATCGCGGCTTTTCCCGTTTTTTTGGTGAGGCCCCCCGGATGCTTTGTCCTTTTGCCCCGAAAAGGGGTTTCGGTTTTTAAGGCCAAAGATTTTTGGGGTGGATTTCGTAGCTCTTTGGGAAGGAGCCAAAAGGCAGGCATTTGGATGCTTCAATGAAATAAAAAAAGGGGTGTGGGGAACAGAAAGAGGTTAGAAACGGAATGGGAACCCCGGGTTGGGGGGGGATTCCAAAACCCCCCAAAACCTTTAGGGCCCTTTTTCCCCGGCCCCCCCGGGTCTGTGTGCACTTAATATTCTAGGGGAGTTCAGAATCCCTGTGGAGGAGGAGGGTGGATGTACAAAATTTTTTAAAAAAGGAAGGTGGGGGGATGAGGGGAAATAAGGAGAAGATGGGGAAAGCCCCTCCCAAGAGAAAAATTTTTTAAAACCTAATAGAAGAAAGAAAACTTGCTGAGGGGAAATCATCTTGGCTTCTGTAAGGGTAAAGTCTGCCTGACAAACCTTTTAGAATTCTTTGAAAAGGTCAAACAGCATGTGGATTTGGGGTAAAACGGCGGGATATTGTCTATCTTCGATTTTCTGATGGCTTTTGATACAGTTCCCACGCCAAAGGCTGCTGAGAAAATTGCAGGTAGTCAGGTGATAAGAGGGCAGGTCTCTTATGGTCTGAGAATTGGTGAAGATCAGGAAACATAAGAGAAGGTGTCAAACGGGATTTTCACAATGGAGAGAGGGAGTGATTAAAGCGGTGTGCCCAAGGATCTGTCCTTGGGATTCGGTGCTTTTCAATTGTTCATAAATGACCTGGGAGACAGGATAAACAGTGAGGTGGCCTTGTTTGCAGGTGACACAAACTTTTTCTGTGTGGTTTAAAAATAGAGAAGATTGTGAAGAGCCCAAGAAGTATCTCTCCAAATGGGATATGGGCTGCGAATTGGCTAATGCATTTCAACGTAGCCAAAATGTAAAAGTTATGCATATTGGGGCCAAAAAATCCAAACTTTATCTATCAATTCATGGGCTCTGAGCTATCTGGACGGATCAGGAAAGACATCTTGGTGTGTTGGTGGAAATGGCTCAGTGGAAGTGTCTACCAGTGTGTGGCAGCATTGAAGAGGCCAATTCTTTTTTTTTTTTTTTTTTCTCCATGCTAGGGAATATTAAAAACGGGATTGACAATAAATTCAAGCAACATTATTAATTGCACCTTGTACAAAATCAAGAGTACGCCCTGCACCTGGGTATTGTGAACAATTTATGGTCACCACATCTCAAAAAAGGACATAGTGGAAACTGGAAAAGGTGCAGAAGGAGAAGTGACTCTCTAAATGAATCTGGGCTGGGCGGACCTCACCTAGTGAGAAAGGACTAAAACGTTTCGGGCTCTTTAGTCTGGTAAAAAGGCACCTGAGGAGGGATATGATTGTTGACAGTTACAATTAATAATGCAGGGCTCCGAGTTAAATAAAGTGGACAGAGGGACTCTCCTTCTCCTCTGAAAATACCAGAACCAGGAGGACATACACTCAAATTGAGGGTTGGGACAGTAAGAAGAGACAAAAGAAAAATTATTTCTTTTATCCAGCATATTGTTTGTCTGTGGAACTCTGCCACAGGCGCGTGGTGCATGACATCTGCCCTGGATGCCTTCAAAAGGGGATTGGACAGATTCTTGGAGGAAAAGTACATCACAGGTTGCAAACCCTGATGGAGATGTGTGGTTATCCCCAGGCTTAAAACGGAGGTCCTTCAAGGGCCAGTTGCAGGGGAGTGGGTTCAGGAGACAGATATCTAGTCCTCATGTGCTCCCCTGACCGCATCTGGTGGGGCACTGTGAGAATACAGGAAGTGTGGACCTAGATGGGCCTTTGGCCCTGATCAGGCCTGAGATCTTAAATTAAAACTGGCCTTTCAAAAAAAAGAAAAACTCTAATTAAAAAAACAATGCAGACCAGTAGGAGAAAAGGGCTGATCTCCGTGGGATCATTCAAAGGGATCATCCCTTTCCCCAAGTTTCACCCATTCCTGTTCCTTCTTCCAAGGGTTTGATCTTGGAAATGGCACAATCCTTTGCCCTTTACTAAGGGGCCCAAGCAATAGACGGTCCAAAAAGAACCTATGCCAATATTTGTTGTTTCTCTCGTGGTTCTTGACACTTTAACTCCTTGGCTACCCTGGTCACTTGTGGCCCCTCCTCAGGGCGTTTACAGGTGAATTCTGCAGGTTAACATCCCCCCCCACTCACCAATCTTGGTTTTTACTCTGTAAAGGGAGAGAGGTGAACCTGGACCTGGTCCCTGGAATTAAACCCAGCGTCAGGAGCAGAGTTTGGGGCTGCTGTCCGCCAGTTGAAACCTGGGTCAGGGAGGCTCCTTTGAGAGCCACTCCAGGGGGCTGGAGATGGTGTAAGGAGGATGTGGAGGAAGGCGAGGCGTGGATGAAGAACAATAGGATCACCTTGAGTCGGGGCTTTGTCTCGTCCACCTGCGCGGCTTCTCAGAGAGGAAGCTTCCAACAGCGGGAGGCCCGCCACCAAGGAGAAGGAAAGGAAAAGGCAGAGTCGAGGATGGCGGGCGGTATCCCCGATCTTGGCCCAGTCATTTCTGCCAGTGGTTCATGACACTAGGGGACACGTTCCTTAGTTCAGGAACACCGGAGCGGTCCCTCAAGATGAAAACAGGAGAACCAACAGGATCCATCGAGCATCATCATCCTGACGTTCCACCTGAGGCTTCTGAGACCCTTCAGCTCAACGGAAAGCCAGGGTCTTGGAAACTCGGGAACGGGTTGGCAGTTGCTGGCAGTTGGGCAACCCTTTTCTGGGTGTTCTGTAGGGACCCTTCCCTTCCCGCACTGGATTAGGAATCAAGAACAATAAGAGGGGGAGGGGGGGGTCAAAAGTCGTAATAAAGACCAAAATTAATGGTTGATGTAGTAGTAGTTAGTAGTCGTAGTAGTAGTTGTAGTTGTTAGTTGTAGTTGTAGTAGTAGTAATTGTTGTTGTGTTGTTGTTGTTGTTGTTGTTGGTGTTGTTGTTTCCAATTTATAATCATCCCATGCTTATTTAAACATTGTTTTACATCGGTGGTGTTTGTATTCAGTTAAACAAATGACAGCCTTAGGCTCTGCCTTCTCTTTTCTAACCCTTGATAAACACAGATTCAACGTTTTACACTCTACTGATCTTCCTCGATCTCTTTAATCTACAAAGTATGTCTCCCAATTGCAGTTCTCTGTTCACTGTTTTGTCTCACAAATTTTACCATGTTGAACTAGTTATTTCTCAGTCAACTGGCTCATTTCATTTTTCCAGTTGGAGAGAAACCAAGTCGACCTCAGCTGGTTATTACAAGGTCTGTTTAGGCTTTTCTTATACGTTCTCCATCTAAAATATCTCGCCATATGGTCTAAATTTTATTCAATGTTCAAAACATTGGTGAACCACAATGTTTCATAGGTTGATACCTTCGTGAACAGGCCTGGGGGGGTGGGGAACACTGTCCATTGCCTCTCCGCTGCGGACGCAAGCCTGATCTGGCTCCAGGATGCTGGGAAGCAACTGAGGAGCCCATGGATTCCCTCTTCTCCATTGTGTGCTCCAAGCCTGTGCTCATCCAACGCAAACCCTTCAGCACAGGAGACCCTGAATGACACGCAATGTGTGTTGACACTCCGCTCGGTCTCTCCGGGGACCCTTGGATCCTAGGGGGGGCTGTTTTAGCTCCCATCACTGGACTGGGAGAGGGCGAAACAGCAACCTGCCATGCCATCCAGACAAGGCCTTCGGGCTGGAATCAAGGGACAATGGGGGACAGGGATGGTGCTTTTCTCTATGGGAATGGGAGGCCCCCTCCAAGGCAACAATGGTGGGCCGCTTCGGGGTGCTCCTGTGCCCCAGGTCCCAGCAGTAGAAGGAGGGCCTTTTGGCACATGAAACACGAGGGGCACTGCAGCTACTGTCCCTTTCCGGATAGAGATCGGCTCTGGCCCCAGGGACACCGGCCCCGAGTCCCTTCCCGTCTGGATCACTGTAAAGACGACCACGTGGGGGATGGCCCGGACGGAAAGTGCTCAGGAAGGGCCAGCAGGTCCAAACGCCCACATGGCCAGGGGGCAAAATACCTCCAGGAGTGATCTCCCAGGAGGGGAGACAGCTTAGGTAGCAAAGGTCTTCTTCAGCGGAAGGTAGCATCTGGTGGGGCAAAACAGGGGGAGCGGGATGGACACAGCGTCCTGGAAATCCTCCCACTGATGCCAAAGCCTGCCCATGTTTCCTGCCTCCTGCAAGCAGGCAACGCGGGACTTTCTCTCTCCGGCTGCTTTCCTGAGTAGCCGGGCGGCTCCATATGTTGCTGTTCGACAGATTGTCAGGCAATACGGCTGGGACTTCATTTCTAATCCTACTTGTGTGTTATTCGTTTTGAAATTTTATTTCTTTGTTTTGTGTCGCTTCTATGTTCTTAGCCTGTGAATGTTGGGTTTTACTTCCTTCCCTAAAAATACTATAAACTGTTTGTCTCCAACTTTGTATATTGTTTCTTCAAATTGTAAGCTGCATATTATAATCCTGAGTTGGAAGAGACCTCAAGGAGGGCCATCCAGTCAACCCCATGCCATGCAGGAACCCCCATCACAACTATTCCGACAGGTGGCCATCCAGGCCTCTGTCTTAAAACCTCCAAGAAGGAGACTCCACCCTCCTCTTTTGGGGCAGCATCTTCCACTGCATGAACTGATCTTGTCATGGAAGTTTCCAAATAAATCAATGGAATCTCTTTTCCTGTAGTTTGAAACCATTTCCCAATCCTTGTCTACTTGAAGCCATTTATATTGCTTTGAGTTTGCTTTCTGTTTTCAGAATAAACCATGATTTATATAGAATAACCATTGCAAAAACTTTTTATTTCTAGGAATTGTTTGGAAGTTCCCTCTATGAAACAGAGGAAGGCATTCAAAATCTAATTTCAGGGGCCATCCTTGCAGCGGGTTGTCCTGACTGGTAACTACAGGAGCGAACCCCTTTTAAACGATGTGGGAAAGCAGTGGTGTGTGTGGGGAGCAGGCCATTGGAGGGAGGAGGTCCTTTGTACCTCCAGGTCCCTCCAAGGTGGGGCCAGCGAGGTGATTAGGGAATCATAGGAATCCTGGCGTGGAAGAGACCTCGAGGGCCATCCTAGTCCTAACTCCTGCTTGCAGGAACCCTGTCCCTACAATATTTCTGACCAGTATGGCCATTCCAGCCTCTACTTGGGTGTGCTGTGTCGATGACAACTCTTTTGTGGGGGGGACACCAAGTCCATGCTTAAAAACCTCCAAAAGAAGGGAGACTCACCAACCTACTTTGGGGCAGCATATTCCACTGCTGTATAAGCTCAAACTGTCATGAAAGTTTCTTCCTGATGTTCAAATGGAATCGCTTTTCTGTAAGTTTGAAACCATTTTCCCGAATCCTTGTTTATGAAGCCATATGTATCTTTGATTTGAGATGCTTTCTGTTTTCAGAATAAACCATGATGAATAAACTGTTGCAAAACTTTTTATTTACCTTTAGGAATTGCTTTGGAGGTTCCCTCTTTGAAACAAGAGTTAGACATTCAAATCTAATTCAGGACCATCCTTGCAGCTGGGTTGTCCTGACTGTAACAACAGGAGGAACGCCTTCTCTAAAGGTGTGTAAGCAGTGTGTTTGAGGGGAGCATTGGTGGGTTCGGGTCCTTTGTACCTCCCAAGGTCCTCCATGGTAGGGGGCCAGCGAGGTGATAGAATCATTTAGAATCTAGCGTGTGGAAGGAGACTCGAGGGCCATTCTTGTACTCCTGCCATGAACGAACCCCCATTCACTTATTTCCGGACAGATGGCCTATCAAGCCTCTGCTTAGTTGTGTGTGTGGTCAATTACAGTCGTGACAGGACCTCTTCGTGTCCCAAGTCCATGCTTAAAAACTTCCACATGAAGGAGACTCAATACCTCCTTTGGGGCAGCATATTCCACTTGCTGAACAGCTCTACTCATTCAGGAAGTTCTTCTACATGTTCAATATGGAATCTCTTTTCCTGTAGTTGAGTCCATTGCCTGTGTCCTTGTCTCTGAAGCCATGGAAAACAACCAGTCCCCTCTATTGATTATGACTTCCTTTCAGATATTTAAACATAAGCTTTAATATCCCCCAGCCTTCTTTTTGACTAGGCTAAACATTCCCAGTTCCCTAAGCTGTTCCTCATAAAGACCTTGGTTCCTTTCAAAGGTAAAGGTGGGATAAACGTGTTTTCTGTCCGTCGTCCGTCAGTTCATTCAACCGTCAATTCCATGGCACCTCTGCAGGGAAGACGGCGAGAACCTTTGCTTGTCTTCTCCTTGCCTCACCCCCCCCATTCCAGTGATGCCCGAGGTCAAACCCGTGTCCTTCACCGAGTCTCTTTCCCCCCTTCCGAAGCCAACCAGGGACGGGCTGAAATCTCAATGCAGTCGAGGTTTTCATGGCTTTATGTAGTATTGTTGTAGTAGTAGTACTAGTGAGCTAGTAGTAGTTAGTGTAGTAGTGGTAGTCGTAGTAGTTGTTGTTGTTGTTTCCCAATTAATAAATCATTCCCATTGCTTATTAAACAACATTTTCCCATGGGTGCTGTTTATATTTGATAAAAACAAAATTACAGCCTTTGTCTTCTACTTCTCTATTTATAGCCTCTGTTTCTTAGTCTACTACTTCCCTGGTTAATACCATTTTCATTTATTGTATGTGTGCTCCTATTTGTTTATTTGTTCTTTTTATTATTATAGATTTGATTATTTGGTTGACTTGATTTGTTTTTTATTAGCTAATTTTAAGTTGTTCATCAGTTTTTGTATTTTGTATATGTTCATAAACCGCGCAGGTTCCTGTTTGGCTAGATCAGTGGGTCCCCAAGCCCGGGGCCGCGCAGACCGGTGCCGGTCGTGGAATGTTGGCACCAGGACCGCCTGGGGAGGCCGGGGAGGGCTCCATCCCTTTTCCTCCCCCGCCCTCCTCCTCCTCCTCTTCTCTCCGCGGGCGGGCCAGGGGAAAGGAGGAAGGCTGGAGGAGCGCAGGAGGAGCCGCCCCGCCGCCTTTGCCTTTCTCCTCTGCCCGCTGCCGGCGGGGGGCCGGCGCGGGCGGCGGGCGGCGCATCCTCCTCCTCCTCCTCCGCCATCCTCCTCTCACCCTCCACAGCTGAGGCAGCAGCAGCAGCAGCAGGAAGCTGGGGGCCCGGGTGCGCGGGGGGCGGCGGGGAGGAAGGGGGGGCTGGCGGGAGGCGCTGGCGAGCCCCCCACGCGCGGCACGCCACCCCAGCGTGGGGGGGCTCTCGGTCGGAAGAGGAAGTGGGTTTCCCCTCCTCCTCCTCCCCCCCGGGGCACGCGCCTTTGGCCCCTCCTGCGGCCGCGCTCCAGGGGGAGCCCCCCCCGCTGCCGCCGCCGCCGGACCGCACCTGTGTTGGGGGGGAGGCGGGGGGGGCGTCGCAGGCCGGCCCGGGTGTTTTCGCTGCCGCCGCGACCCCCTCCCCGCGGTCGCCGCCCCCCCTGCGACCCCCCCCGTCGCAATCGCCTCAGTGCTGCTGCTGCTCCTCCGGGCTGGCGGCGGGGGGCGGGAGGAGGAGGAGGAGGCGCTACAGCCCTCGGTTGCAGCCCCTTCAGGGTTTGGTCGGGTTCCTCCAGTCCCCAGCGGCTGCCTCGCCGCCTCCCCAGGAGAGGGACAAGTTCGCGCCCGGCCAGAGGCTCGGGCTCCCTGCCCAGCAGCAGGTGAGAGAGGCGGCGGCGGCGGCGGGGGCGCTCGGGCTCCCCCTTCCCCGGCCCGGGACCCGGCGGGGAGGGGGGGCAAGTTTGGTGGGCGGGGGGAGGGCGGGGCGTGGCGCGGGGGTGAGCTTTGCCTGCCCCCCTGGAGAGGTGTGTGTGTGTCGGGGGAGGGTGAGGAAAGGACCACTGGCTCTCGGGGGGGCGCGCGGGGACTCCACCCTCCACCGGCCTCCCTCCCTCCCCCCTCTGCTCGCCCCCCCGAAGGCCGCAGCGGAGGCGGGCGGGCGGCGGCGGCCGAACCGGGCGGCGGTGGGCCCCCGGGGAAAACAGGGGGA
>JAWVWN010005940.1:0-22925 GCA_037367305.1 Phrynocephalus vlangalii | reverse complement strand
GTCATTTTGCCTCTTTATAAATCTATGCTGAGGCCCCCATCTGGAGTACTGTGTACAGTAGAGATGAGCACGAATAAAAAAAATGTTGTTTCGGTTTTTTATTTGTTGTTGAGAGGTCCTTTTTGTTTCGTTTCTGTTTTTCATGAATTTTTGGAAAAATTTCATTTTCATTTTTCGTTTTTTCATGTTTCATTTTTACCCACTTTTCGTGCATTTTTGAAGCATTTTCGTGTGTGGGCATCCCCCAACGCCCCAGACCAGAGGGAAAACACTAAAAAAATTGATGCTGGCAGAGACACAGTATAGACTAGGTACGCAGGGAGGCTGCAAAGGCTGCGGCGGGCATTGCCCAGGGTGCAAGGCAGCTGCAGAGTGACTGCACTGTGGGGCAGGGGAGGGTACTCACCGAGAGGTATGCACACACACACACACACAGGGAGGCTGCAGGACTGAAGGTAGAGTAGCAGAGATAGCAGTCCCACCCTAACTCCCACCTGGGACTGCAAGGAGGGCGGGGGCTGCCAGAGCTTTTTATGCCCTCTGTGGCTGCCAGACCTGCCCCGTCTGCAACCTGGGCATGTTATTGGTTGAAGTTGTCCAAGAATTTACATGATCCCATCACATGGCTTGCCTCTATGCTGTGGCTGGAGTGGCAACATCCATTTTGTCATCCTTAAAGGGAAAAGAAAAATACATCGCGATGGAAGAAGTAAAAAAAAACATTTTAAGGATCCCAACCCTCTGGTAGGTAATAATTTCAAATAACTATCACATTATTGCTGCATTTTTATGGATGTCCAGGGCGTTTTAATACCCAAGAAATCAATATGAGGCATTTTGGAGCCATTTTGGGTCGATGTCCCCTAACTCCCCTTAAAGGAAAAAAAATACAGCGATCTGAGAAAAGACATAAATGCATGTTTTAAGGACCCCAACCCCCCTGGTAAGTATTATCAGACATTATAAATAATGATAGCTGCGTTTTTATGGATGTCCAGGGCGTTTTTTAACATTTAAAACAGCTCATTTCATTGCACGTCGCGATTAATGAAAACGAAACATAACGAATACAATTTTCGTGGTTCTGTTCGTTTCGTTTCATTTTCATCACAATTTTCATTAGTTGTTTTGTTACGTAATGAAACGAATAATGAATAACGGAAACGAGAAAATGTATGTTTCGTGCCCATCTCTAGTGTACAGTTCTGGTCACCATATCTCCAGAAGGATATTATGGAAATGGAAAAAGTGCAGAGGAGGGCAACCCAAATGATTAGGATACTGGGATACCTTTCTTAACATCTGAGGCTGCAACGGCTGCGCCTCTTCACCCTTGAACCACAGCATCTAAGAGGTGACCTGATTGAAATTTATAAAATTATATACAGTGTGTTCAATGTAGATAAGGAAAAACTGTTTGCCCTTTCAAACAACACTAGAACTAGGGGGCATGAAACTTTTGCATGCTAGATCTCAAACAAATAAGAGAAAGTACTTTTTCACCAAGAGGATCACTGGTCTGTGGAACTCCCTGCCAGAAGAAGTGGTGACAGCTGTCAGCCTTGACAGATTTAAGAAAGGATTAGACAAGTTAATGGAGAACATGAGTATCAATGGGTATCATTATGGATGCCTAAGGACAAACTCTGGGTTGGAGAGATTGGCAGGATATCTCTCAATGCCATTTGCAGGGAATCATAAGCAGGTGAAGACATGTGCTTGGGAATACCCTGAAGGAAATGGCGAGCTGCTGCATGAGACAGAATCCTGGACAGGATGGGCTGTGGCTTGTTCTAGCAAGGCTGTTCTTCTGTTCTTCTGTTGTCATGTGGCACCTTAAAGACTAGCTTTCATATTTTAATGTAATGTTTTGAGGACACATCCACTTCTTCAGACGTATAGCAGCAGAATGAGGTGTGTAATATAATATGTGCTGGGATATACATTTCATACCATATATTCATTGGCTGTAGTATATGTGAGCGTTCCTACAGTTCTGTTTTGATACTGTTAGGTGTCAACAATGCACTGATGAATTATGACAATGTCCTAGGATGAGATGAATGGAAAGACAAGTATTGGCAGACAAGTTCTTGTGAAGGACAATTTGTGAGCTTTCTTGGATGCTGCCATCAGAGATGGGAAAAGTTACTTTTTTGGACTATAGCTCATGGAATGTTTCCCTGTGCTGTTTACTACAGTCACTTTGCATTAAATGGGGCAGTGATGGTAAGAGATGAGGAAAGCTACTTTTTTGGACTACAGTGACAGAAAGATTCCGAATGCTATCATCCAAAAAAGTAACTTTCCCCATCTCTGATGGTGACATCCATGAAAGCACGGTCAGCAGATTTCTTGAAACATGAATATGCCCTGCGTCCCCTTGCAAAGTTGAAGAGTTATTAGGATTTTCTCAGTGAAATGTCATCATTGAAAGTGAGTAGTAAAAAGCTAAGAATTAAAAATGGTTATTTATTTATTTATTTATTTATTTATTTGAGTATCTTTACCCCTCCTTTCTCCTTGGAAAAGACCCAAGGCAGCTTACAGTAATGAGGGACAATATACAGTCCAGTAGAGTTAAGACATATTGAGAACAGGGAATTGAGGGACAACATTAAAGCTGTAAGAGAATGGGACGAGTTAAAGAGAGAGTTAAAATTCAAAGTAAAAGTTTTGAATAAAGAATGATCATTATATTCTTTGTTCCTGTGAATTTTGGCTGCTGTAATACCACAAGATACTGATAAATTTTATAATCCTGCCAGACATTTCTCCTCCAGCCAAAAGCAAAATGAGTCCTTTTTTCATCCCACAAGGTTCCTATAATTTGCCTGAAAGGTCTCAAGTGTTCTTTTCTTTTGAGAACACACACACAGAGAAAGAGCAAGTACAGAAGGATTGCCCATTCTTAAGAAAAATGCCAAAACCGATCTAGTGCTTTGAATTATTTAATAAAACAACAGCCATCTTAACTTTAGGCCATTTACATGAGCCACAATTTTTTTCACACATTGAACAATTATGTTCAGCAGTGGTGCAATATTAATTTTGTCCACAACAGTGTTCTCACGAATGCAAGGAGTCTATCAAGAGCATCAAGGAATTCCTAGCCAATTAAAAGAGGGATGCAATTTCTCTTTGCATTCAAAGACTAGACTAGGGAGAGTCTGTCCCTGTACTTCACTGCGAAGGTTTCAAGACAAATGTCTGTACTTTACAAAGCTGTGGTACATTAGTGTACAGTAATCCTCCGCCTATCACAGGAGTTAGGGATCCGACCCGCGATAATGGGAAATCTGGAATATGCAGATGCTGGTTTGGGTTGGGACTGGGGGGGTGCTATCTGTGGCCTTCTACATGTACCCGAGGCCTGGCGCTGCCCCAAACAGGTCTCTGATGGGCTTCCCTGGTCTGTTGGAGGCCCCAGAAGTGGTTTTCAGCGATCCTGAAATCACTTCCATTTTTTGGAAGTCACTTCCAGTTCGCCGGAAACCACTTCTGGGGTCAACAATATTCGTGGGAAGGCCGTCAAAGGCCAGGCCTGGATAAGTGCAAGAGGACTCAAATGGGCCCAAACTGCTTGCTCCAGGGAGCCTTGCATTTCATATACTGCAGTCCCATGATATACCGGAATTACAGTATATGAACCACGAAATGGCGGGGGCCAAATGTATTGCTTACCAATGGAGCAGATAAGTTTAACACACAAGCAAGCATAAAAGCATAAAAGGCTTATAAAAGCGACAGAAATAACCCATGCAGTCTTACTACTTTGACTTACCCGTTAAACAATGAAACAGCTGTTTATTTATTTTTGTTTTTACTTTGCATATTGAACCAAAAATAAAAAATAAAAATCACAAGAATAGTCTCAGAATATGCAACATCTCCCTGAGATCAATTAAAAGGAATCACATCCCTACTGCTGCAAGGGACATTTATTTTGTATTCTTATTTTCCTTTTGGTTTTGTTTTGGCCTTGCTTTGTTCACTGAGCAAGAATGAACTAAGTCAGGTTCTGCATTATTAGATGTGACTTAAGTCCTAACTTGGAGTGAATGAAGCCATAGTCTCACTCCATTTTAGCTTGTTTGCTTTAATTATTTTCTGTCAAATCAGTAGAGGCAGTATGCAGTAACTGGAGGATATCACATGACTATTCCTCCTCCTCCAGAATCACCTCTCTTTGTGCCAATGGTTAGGGGATTAGTCAGGTAATTAACTGGTTACATGATCAACCTTGCAAGGGGGAGCTATTGGGGGGGGGGAAGGATTGTACAGTTTTCCTTATGTTCTGAATATTATACTGGCCCAGGTCTTATTTTAAATTATTTTAACATTTCATTTCAACATTTTAAGCTTCTTTACTGACCACAAATGGTGTAAATATGATGCATAAATTATACTATAAGTAAACAAACAAATGAAAGAAAAGCACTACACTGTATGCTTAATTCAAGTACACAGATTTCATAACTAGCTTGGCACATGGTGCTGTCTTATACCTTCATGATTGCCAAGACGAAACAGAAATAAAATGGCTCATCACACCCAGGCCATCTGGGAGGGCTCCATCACAAAGAGGCACTTACAGTTGCTGGAGCTCTGTTGTGCCACATGATGGCAGTGGTTCAGAAGTTTGCATACCTTCCGAACTACAAAGCATAAACACAGTGAAGAGTAAAGGTCCTCAAGGCTCTAAGACAGGCATGCCCAAACTTCGGCCTTCCTGATGTTTTGGGCCACAACTCCCAGAAGTCTAAGCTTAGCTTGCCAATGGCAAAGGACTGTGGGAGTTGTGGTCCAAAACATCTGGAGGGCCGAACTTTCGACATGCCTGCTCTAAGACCCATCAAACAGGTATGAGACAGGAAATATTGGAAACATTCTAGGCTAATGTTACACACTGTTGATTATTAGGAAGAGAAATGTTGTGTTTGACCTCTATACTTCACTCCAGATCCCAGAAATAAAGACATAAAATGATCTAGGAATCATTATTTTGTAATTAACAACAAGTTACACAGTTATAAACAGCTGCATGTCTTAGAAATAATTACACCAGAGCTACAAAAATAACAATACTTTGAACATCCCACATGCCGTGACAATATTTAACAGATACCCAGGTCTCTTATTAAAATTTTTATTGTTTTATATAATATCAGTCAATGTTTTTATAATTTTCATTTTGGGACGATGATGGTGGTGGTGGTGGTGGTGCTTATAGGGCATCATCGAGTCAGCTCTGACTTTCACAGACCCTTTCTTATTGATTGACTGATTTAAAATCTTTCTATCCTATCTGTCAGGAGAAGAATGCATGGCCACACAAAAGGTGGAGAACTAGGGAAAACACACAAAATGGAGAAAGATGGGCTCAGTTTTATACTTTTATGAGATTCTGGAGCAACGTGGAGTTTGCAGACGGAGACACAAGAGAAAAGAGGAAGCTGGAGTTGTTGGGGCAGAATTAAAGGGGAGTGTGCAGTCCAGGAGTTAGGTGGCTAAGGGACTGTTCTGCAGAAAACCACAAGAACACTCAAAAGTGTTAAAACAACAAAGGTAGGAAGTGTGCATGTCCAGAATGAACTCTGTCCAGCAACTGGCCACTTGTGCACAGCAACTTACCCCAGTATGGCCAAAGTGTCAAGGTAGACTATAAGAACAAGTTACAAATAGAGTCTCATCAGCTCAGTGACCAGACTTCCAGCCTCTGTCAAAGGACTAAACATCCTTTGAGCATAGTGTTGCCAGATAAGTTTGCCTGTATTGAGTGAATGGTTGAATGAATGAATGTCCCTTTGGTTCCTTAGAACTGTAACCAATAGGACAGCCATATCCAAAGTCTGGCCCACGGGCCGAATCCAGCCTGCCAGGCCATTTTGATTGGCCTGTGGCTGGCCTCACAGCAGCCATGTTGCAGCAGCCTGGGCCTGAGGGGTGCCACACATTAATAATAATAATAATAATAAACTTGTATTTATATCCCGCTTATCTACTACATGTAGTACTCTAAGCGGCTAACAAAAGCAATACATACCAAATCAACAACAATAGAATACATCAGATATAAAGCATAAACAACATAGAACTATTAAAACAACAAAACATATAAAAATCCTCCTGCATCCCGGCATGCGGAGGAGCAAATTCTAGCAGAATTAAAAATAGATATGGCAAAACAGACTAATTTGGAAGTGGTGACGAAGGCGGGGAGGAAAAAAAAAAAAACCTTGGTTCTGTCTTCAGACCAAATGAAGATTTCAGCCAAGAAATTTAGAGTCGATTAAGAATTGGAAGTGCAGCAAGGATGGAACGCTGTTGCTGCCGCCCGCCATCTTGCAATTCATCCGGTCTAAAAAGCCCTCCAAGGGGGCAGAAGCTGGAGGCTCTTCAAGGACCGGGCACACCTCTCAGCCGACACGAGGAGGGAGAGGGTCCTCTGTGAAGAGTCCAGCCGGTCTAAAAAGCCCTCCAAGGGAGCAGAAGCTGAAGGCTCTTCAAGGGCCAGGCACACCTCTCAGCCGACACAAAACCCAGGTGGAACAAAGGGAGGGAGAGGGTCCGCTGTGAAGAGTCCAGCCGGTCTAAAAAGCCCTCCAAGGGGGCAGAAGCTGAAGGCCCTTCAAGGACCGGGCACACCTCTCAGCCGACACAAACCCCAGGTGGAACAAAGGGAAGGAGAGGGTCCTCTGTGAAGAGTCCAGCCGGTCTAAAAAGCCCTCCAAGGGGGCAGAAGCTGAAGGCTCTTCAAGGGCCAGGCACACCTCTCAGCCGACACAAACCCCAGGTGGAACAAAGGGAGGGAGAGGGTCCTCTGTGAAGAGTCCAGCCGGTCTAAAAAGCCCTCCAAGGGAGCAGAAGCTGAAGGCTCTTCAAGGGCCAGGCACACCTCTCAGCCGACACAAACCCCAGGTGGAACAAAGGGAGGGAGAGGGTCCTCTGTGAAGAGTCCAGCCGGTCTAAAAAGCCCTCCAAGGGAGCAGAAGCTGAAGGCTCTTCAAGGGCCAGGCACACCTCTCAGCCGACACAAACCCCAGGTGGAACAAAGGGAGGGAGAGGGTCCTCTGTGAAGAGTCCAGCCGGTCTAAAAAGCCCTCCAAGGGGGCAGAAGCTGAAGGCTCTTCAAGGGCCAGGCACACCTCTCAGACGACACAAACCCCAGGTGGAACAAAGGGAGGGAGAGGGTCCTCTGTGAAGAGTCCAGCCGGTCTAAAAAGCCCTCCAAGGGGGCAGAAGCTGAAGGCTCTTCAAGGACCGGGCACACCTCTCAGCCGACACAAACCCCAGGTGGAACAAAGGGAGGGAGAGGGTCCTCTGTGAAGAGTCCAGTCGGTCTAAAAAGCCCTCCAAGGGGGCAGAAGCTGAAGGCTCTTCAAGGACCGGGCACACCTCTCAGCCGACACAAACCCCAGGTGGAACAAAGGGAGGGAGAGGGTCCTCTGTGAAGAGTCCAGCCGGTCTAAAAAGCCCTCCAAGGGAGCAGAAGCTGAAGGCTCTTCAAGGGCCAGGCACACCTCTCAGCCGACACAAACCCCAGGTGGAACATTGAGGGAAGGCAGGCAAGCAGAGGCCAGCCAGCCTACATTGAGCCCACAAGCTCACTGGGCTGAGCTGGCTGACTGTGTGGCTGCATCCTGCCTCCCACTCCTACCCATTCCAGTCCCCACCCAAGCCTGCCTGCCCAGGCGAGGATCTGCCACTGAAGCCACCGCTGCTGGAGAGCACACAGCCATGGGACCCTAGGGACCCAGGAGCCCTTCCTTAGGAGCTGGGGCCCCAGCACCAGCATCGCTGAGGTGGACCATGGCTGCCACAAGAGCAGGAGGAGTGCCAGCCCACATCTGCTCCCTCCTCACGGCAGCCCCATGAGGAGGGAAGGCAAGCCAGCAGGCAAGCAGACCGGGCAAATGCCCACGAGCCCATCGGGCAGACTAGGGTGGAGAAAGGGGTGGTGGAGGCTGGAGGGCTGCTGTCAGCCCACTGCCACTCGGGCAGGCAGAAGAGGCTCTGCCACAACCCACCGTACTGCTCCCGTGGGGGGTTTATTAAAATAAATGCATAAATAAATGCAAGGAGAGTGGTGGGGGAGTGGACAGGCAGGCAGGCAAAAGAGCTTGGCTTGGCTTGGTGGGGGTGGGGAAGAGTAACTAGCCAGGAAAGAAGGGGTTGGGGTACTTTCAGAAGGGGACCCTGGAGTGTGGGTGTATTTGTATGTAGGGGGCTTTGCAACATGTCCCCCTCCTCTGAAAAATAAAAAGAGGGGAGATTGGTTTGGGGAGGAAACATGGCTTGCAAGGGGTCAGTGGGTGGGGCTTAGGGGTCAGTGGGGGGCAACTTGCAGTGGCAGGGTGGGGGGGCAGTTCTCCCCCACACATCCTCCTCCACCAAATCTAGCCCTCCTTAGAAAAAGTTTGGACACTCCTGCAATAGGAAATAAAAAGAATTTTAGCTCAGTACTAGTCTCCATTACATGCCAGTTTATCATTGTCTGTACCCAACTGGCATACAAAGAACCGCTTGGATGGTAACATGCCTTTCCCCCAGTTGTTACCCCATGTGGTATTATATATAATATGATGGATTAGGACTCAAGGGACCTGGATTCAAATTGACTTTTAGCCATGGAAACTAGAGATGGGCATGAAGCAAAAAGCGAAGTGCTGTTTTGTCATTTCGCTATGTAAAGAATTACTTCATTAGGTAAGGAAATGTTAGGACGTGTTTCATTTTGTTTTGTAACAAAACAGCACTTTATCCTCTAGAATGAAATGATTCATCCTAGATGAAATGGCAGGGTAGCTTCCTCACGCTATTTCCTGTAAGCACCTGAAATTTGGAAAGGTTTGGGGATCAGGGGGCTGAGATATTAAGCTCCAAAGGGGATAACTTTAGGGAAAAAATCTTTCTAATTGGAATCAGAATTTTGGAAGCCAGGGCCCAGGTGAGAGATTACCACCGCCATGGGTTAGCTTCTGATTCCAATGGCAGGGTTAGCTTCATCAACTAATTCTAGGTAATCCCCTGAAATCTAGGGAGGTTTGGGGTTCAGTGGGCTGAGTTATGAAGCTCCAACATGGATCTGGGTATTTAATTGAAAGATTATGTATGGCACATGCTACCAATATAAGGGTTTAGTTGCTTAATATATTCTTGACACATGGCACACACACTGTTTCAATTAACTACACGGACCCCCCCCCCTTTGGAGCTTCAAACCTCAGCCCCCCGAACCCTAAACCTCTCCAAATTTTAGGGGTTTACAGGGAAGAATTATGAATCTCCAAAGGGGGTGCCCCTAGGACAGTGTTGGTGAACCTATGGCATGGGTGCTAAAGGTGGCACTTGGAGCCCATTCTGTGGTCACTCGATATGGCCACTTCACAGCCACCTGTATTCATGTTCAATTGCTCTACTGGCACTTTGCAAAAAAAAAAAAAATAGTGGGCTTTGAATTGCAGTTTGGTCACTCGGTCTCTAAAAGGTTTGCCATCACTGCCCTAGGGAAAAAAATCTTTCTAACTGGATTGGGAGCCAAGCTGCCACAGTACTAAGCATTCACAGGTGGCTTGGCTTCCAAAGTTCTGAATCTAATTCGAAAGAATTTTTTCCTAGGAGCACCCCCTTTGGAACTTCATAACTCAGCTTCCTAACCCCAAAACGTTCCCAAATTTTGGGAATTTACAGGGAAGAGACCAAACTTGCTTCCCAGCAATTTTGGTGCCAATACATGGCTGTTGGGATACCAATTTTCGAGTACGTTTTTATGTACTCCAAAATAGGTATCACAGGCATGTTTCAGCAAAACAAACAAACAAACAAACAAACAAACAAACAAAACCTTGGGAGCAAGGTTTGACTATTCCCCACAAACCTCAGAAATTTGGAAAGGTTTTAGAGTCAAAGATCTGAGTATTAAGCTCCAAAGAGTGTCTCCATAGCTAATTGCCAGTGTTAGCTAACTGCCTTTTCCTAACATAATTGATTTTTCCAGTGACTCTTGCATTCTTATGATGCACCCAAAGTAGGAAGGACTTCAGTTATATATTTTTTGTTTGCAAAAATACTTCAGGTTTGATGTAATGTAGCACCCTCTTGTTTATCTTTCTAGCAGCCCAGAGTTTATACAAATCCCATTCTCCAGCTCTATATTTCAAATGAATCATTTCCCCCTCCTGTTTGAATGTGCCCCACATTTATCTTAACTAACTAAAAATGATACCTAGGACAGCTGCCCTCACTCAAAGCTTAATGGGTTGCAAACAGGAGTAGACCAGTCAGGAAACATTTTGTATTTTACAGTTAAATAAGGAGTCTATAAAACAGCCATTTGTAATTTCATTGTGACATACACTGGTTTTGATTATGCTGTTGAGGACAAACATATATGATTATAATGTCTTTTGAGGTCCTCCCCACATGCTCATCTATTTACTGTGCTTGATTGATATGAATAAGATGAATCTGATCCAGAAATACATGATTATAATTCCTCTTATTTATGTCTAAACAAATTTATCCTTCTCGTTACCTGTATTTAACCTCAGCTGATCATGCTGCTGTGTTTCTTCAGAAGGGCAATGAAACATTTCTTCGGAGAGCTTCATTATCATTCTCCATCCATCTGACAGTAAACAGGGCTCTTTAATCAGTATTCATTCAGTGCATTGTCTGAATGCAATCTACCGTGGGAGATGTGATGGAACCAGTAGAGATCAATAGCAGAAAGTTTTTACAAACTGAGTCTGCCAAGGTTACCATGAATAATATTAATGCACAATAGGATTTAACTAGATAAAGCATGATGAGTGAAAGGATAAAGGAAGGCATTTAACGGGGAACGGACCTCTGGCCCCATCCAGTCCAGCCCACACATGACAATATGTTTCATGTTTGAATTCTTACTCCAAAGTAGGATTAAAAACATGGAATGCATTGAAAATACCTGAAAGGCATAAAATTACTTTCATATTCAGAGAAATATGTTTCCAATTGATGCCCTTCCTTGCCATGCAAAGTTTGTCTAGATTAAGACATTTAAACTTTACCAGGGAGATAAAAGAAATAGCACATATCTTCTTGTGTTTTCCTTATTTTTGTCCCACTTGAAATTAAATGTTATTTTGGTGTGGTTGATTTTTCAGCCGGTAGAGTTCTTCTCTTCGCACTTATTTATCCATTTATTCTACTTTGAATGATCAACTGTGACAAGTTATGATTTTCATTTTTTTAAAAGTATTCTTTGTGCCCTTCTAATTTTGAAAGATTTGAAGTTTACAAAACCATGTACATTGTTATTTGACTACTGTATTTTTGTTCTATAAGATGGACCTGACCATAAGATGCACTTCGTTTTTAGAGGAGGAAAACAAGAAAAATGTTTAGCCTAAAGATTCATGGCAAACTGCCCAGAGTAGCTTTTTTGCTAGATGGCTGTGGTATATAAATCAAATAAATAAATAAATAAATAAAATGGTGGGGGATCAAGCACTTGCCTCGGTGGCTAAAAGTCATTTTAAAAATCACACACACACACAGCTCACAAAGGAGGAGTAGCCAGGCCCTGCTGCATTTCCCACCCTAGGCTTATACTTGAGTCAATATTTTCCCCAGTTTTTTGGGTTTAAATTAGGGGCCCCGACATACTCGGGTCGACTTATACTCAAGTATATACGGTATTTGAAATTTAACTTCTTTTTTTGAGGCTGTGATCCAAATATTCTAGCTGAAAGAAACTGGACAATTAAATGCTAGGGCGGAATGACTGAGAGGTTCTTTTCAGTGATGGCAAAGACAACAGAATCACATCATCATAGCATAATGGAGAGGGAAGAGACTTATAAGGCTTATTGAGTCCAACACTCAGTCAATGAGGGAATCTTTTGTATCTGACAGGTGGCTCTCCAGCTTTCTCTTGAATGACTGGTGTTGGAGAGTTATCCCTGCACAGTTGTTCTGCTTACAGACAGAGCAAATCCTCAATCTTGAATAAGTACATTATGATGCAAAGAAATAAAAGAAGATTAATTGATGCCAAAATAATTTGACAGTGGATATTTCATTTGATTATCCCCTCCTTTTCACCAGAAACTTGATATGCATAACAAAAATATATTTAGCAAATGCTGCTTGTCAATGAAGAGAATCAATTCTTTTTTAAAAATCTCCTGTTTATGAATATATGACATTAAGATACTAAGAAAGGGAAAATCTGAGAAGACAACTCCCAATGACGTTCAACACTTAGGTATCTGAAGGAGAACATGCAATTCCTTCACTACTCCCTCCTGACCCATGGTGCTATTCACACACTCTCATTTTTGCCCAACCTTATACTTTCTCTCATGCCAAAGAATGAAGAGAAACTGTAGGCTAAAGCCAAGCACAGAAACCTAGTAATTTCTTTCCTACAACACATGAGTAAGGGAGTGTTGATCCCTGGCCCCTCCATCACCATTGCCCTAATACAGATAGTGATGGCCCACCTGATGAGAATAAATCCTCATTCCCATAGGGGCTCCACATTTGATCAGTCTGGGGCCATGCTGTAACCTGCATAAACAGGGCTCCTGTTGGCTAGGCATTCCCATAACTGTTAAAGAAAAAGCAAGGCACAAAGCATGTTGTTAGTCTGTGGAATTCCCTGCCACAGGATGTGGTGATGGCATCTGGCCTGGATGCCTTCAAAAGGGGATTGGACAGATTCCTGGAGGAAAAGTCTATCGCAGGTTACAAACTATGATGGAGATGTGTAATCTCCAGGCTTAAAACCGGGGTACTTTAAGGGCCAGATGCAAGGGAGTGGTATCAGGAGACAGATATCTAGTCTCATGCACTCTCAGACGCATTTGTTGGGGCCACTGTGAGATACAGGAAGCTGGACTAGATGGGCCTTTGGCCTGATCCAGCATGGCTCTTCTTATGTTCTTAAAGCCTGAATCAGAGTAGTGTGCGAACAGTACTGTAGAAAAGACCAAAGAATGACATTTCAAAAACCAATTAAGTCTCAAAGATGCTTCCTTTCTTATGGGTTTATATCCAGTTTGATCCTGTTGCATTTTAACTACTTTGCTAGATCAGAACCTGGCATCTTTCTCTTAAGAAACAATGGACCAACCGGTTTTCTCCTTCTGTGCTAAATATTTGGCTAGACTGTGGTTCCTCTGCACCCTTCTTGTTTTGTTGTGTGCTTAAAGATTCCAGGCTGTCTTAAAATCTAGATCACTGCACTGCCTCAACTCCTCCATTTGCTACCGTCCATTCCAAATCTCATTTGCTTCACAGCTATTAGAAGTGAATGTTCGGTCAATAAGCACAAATAGACAATGCTGTTTGGTGGTGGCGGGGACCCTCATTGTTAAGGTGACAGCAATATCTTTCCAAATATTACAGTTAGGGTGGAGCCCCCCTCCAGCCCTATATGAGGAGGGGAAGAATAAAACATGCACCTGAGTAATTTGCATCTTGTAAGCTTCTGTATTTCACCATTACAAATTTTCATGTCAAGACAGGACTGAAATGACAAGATGCTGCTTTATTAGTTCTGAAATTTGCCTAAACACGTCTTCACACACATACACAAAACTGCAGAGAAAATGAGAAAGAGAAGGCAGCAGGTTCTTAGCAATCATGCTTAATCTCCCTCAGTCACCTGATCTAACTCCCCAAATGTCTGCGCCAACTTGAATTCATTTACTAACAAGACGAATACCATGGATCATAGATGTATGATTTGCATGACTGTTGTTTATTCAAAAAAAGCATGGGGTTGTCAGAGCATGTCCCATTAAGAGAGAGGCAAAGGCAATGTAACCAGCTGAAGGGTTGTCAATATTTTCTCTATATCACAGATTTATACTGTCAGAATATCAAGCATTTTAAAAATGTGTGCTTCTTCATATTTTTATGGTAAAATTAATAACATGCAGACTTGTGCTAAATTTGTCATCCCAGGGGTTTATGGAGTGAAAATAAAATATAGGCTTACATGTTCTTGAGCAGCCAAAGAAATTAACATTCCATGAGGCACCTGGAAGTTGAGTAATGGCAACTGGACATCTTTTCTTTCTTTTCTGTCTGTGTGAAGAAAGCTAGTTGTGAGTTCTCTATTTTATAGTTCACTTTGACTTCATGTCACCCTGGTCTGAAAATGGCTCATAAGTAGAGATGGGCACGACTAGGGAAAATGACGTTTTCGAGTTGTCGTGTGTCGGAGGCGGCCTGTGTCGGCTCGTTTCCGTTTTTCACGAAACTTCGCAAAAATTTGTCATTTCATTTTTTATTTTTTCGTCTGTCGTTAAACTGGTTTGGGGGGGTTGCGGGCTCCTGGAGGCACCTCTTTTGGGGGGGTGCCTCCTATCCTCACCCGCTAGGGAAAGCAGGCTCCTGGAGACCCCTCATACATGGGGGTCTCCTCTCCTCACCTGCTGCAAAAGGGCATGCATGCATAGCCATATGGATATGATTGCATACCAAGTTGCACGCAGAGACACAGCAGACTGGCAGAGGCACCCCTCTTTTTGGGGTGCCTTCCCTGCATCAGTCAGGCCTCAGGGGCATGGTTTGCATGTCACACATGCTGCCGGCCGAGCCAAGCCTGCAGGAGTCACCCAGAGCCACAAGTGGCGGACTGGCAGACTCTCTGCTCCCGCTGTGTCTCACTAAGAAGGGAATTGTACTTGCGTGTAGTGCAATGCAAGTACAGATCTGGCTTAGGCAACAGGGTTAGCGCAAGGGCTAGGGTTAGGCTAGTTACGGGTGAGGTTAGGGTGAGTATTGGGGTGCACCTCTGGGGGCCTCTCTGACCCACTTAGAAGGACAGTGTACTGGCGTATGGGTTAGGCTTAGGCTTAGGGTTCAGGTTCGGGCTACGGTTAGTGGGCTTTTTATGCCCGGTTGGCACATCCCAGAAGTCTCTGTGATCAACCTGGCCAAGTGGCCATGCGATTGGTGGAATGGCTCCAAAAATTTGCATGGTCACTCCCATGGCCAGCCCATCATTGCGCAAGTGTAAATAAAATAAAATAAAATAAAATAAAATAAAATCAATGGAGAGAGGAAAGAGGAGACATTTTGTTGCAAGAAAAACCCACTGCTACTGTAAAAATTCTGGCAGTTTTAAAATAGCAATTTTCGCATGTTTCTGTGTGGTGCTTGTGTGTTTTTGGACCACGATTTCAAAAAAAAATTTGCGGTCGCTGCCCCATTTTTGATCCCCCGCCCGCACCGCATGGCATGGCGACTCGAGTCCGGCTGCCCAGGACAGGAGAGGGAGGGAGGCCGGGACCCATGGCATGGCGACTCGAGTCCGGCTGCCCAGGACTGGAGAGGGGGGGAGGCCGGGACCCCCCCCCGAAACCACCCCTCTGGTAGGTGCACTCTGCACTGCAGGCATATTTTCGCCTGCTTTTTGGCCTGGGAATGGGGGGTGTTTAAAACTTTTTTTCTGTGCTGCTTCCGCTTGAATTGCGGCGGCCGGCGGCGAGTCCGGTGCTTGTTGCGAGCGACTACGACGAGGATTTCCCCCACCACCAGAGCAGCCCAGGACAGGAGAGAGGGGGGTCAACCACCCCTCTGTTAGGTGCCCTGAGCCCTCAGGCAGGCATATTTCCGCCTGCTTTTTGGCCGGGAATCGGGGTTTTTTTTAACTTTTAAAAACTTTTTTTCTGTGCCACTTGGCATCGCGGGATCGCTGCGATGCCAGGAACGACCACGACAAATCAGACCCAATTATTCTTTAGTCGGTTCGAGTTCGAGTTCTGGCGGAGTAATTCCCGTTACCGTTTCTGTTCCGTAACGGAAACGAGGAACGGAAACGGAAACGGGAATTCCGCCAAGTCGTGCCCATCTCTACTCATAAGATGAACAACGGCTTGAATAGGCTCGTTGGGTGGAAGTAGTCTCAATAGCCCATTAGTATGGATCATTAGCTATGGCCTTGGTGGTGGAGGTGTGAAGTATTTTTATTTTTCTGGGGATTGTTGAAATCACAGCCTGATAAGAAGCAGATATACTCTGCCTGAGCGCCTCACCTCTGTTGAGAGAGGGATTCTCAATACTCACATGAATGGCTTTCCTGACCCCTCTCTCAAACCACCCATCTTCTCTGTCTAATATGTGTACATCCTCCTCTTTGAATGAGTGCCCTTTGTCCTTCAGGTGGAGGTGTACTGGTGATTCTGGTCCTGAGCTGTTGCCCCTCCTATATTGAGCCATACTTCTGTTTAATGGCTGTTTAGTTTCTCCAATGTAGAGGTCTGCACATGCCTCACTGCATTGGACAGGATATACTATATTGCACCTTTTGTGTTTTGGTGTTGGTTGCTTTGGGTGGATGAGTCTCTGCCTTACTGTGTTTGTGGGTTTGAAGTAAACAGGGATGTGGTGTTTGCCGAAAATCCTTTTAAGCTTTTTAGACACTCCATAATGACCACCTTCTGTCAGCTCTGGGTCTCAGGCTGATCCATTGTTCTTCTGAGTCGGGACACTGCTTCATTGAAGGCCCACTTTGGATATCCACAGGACCTAAATTCCTGTCTTCCTTCTTCTTGTCCACCTAATGGCCTGTTGAGACTATTGTCCACCTATTCAAGCCATTGTTCTTCTTATGAGCCTATTTCAGACAAAGTGAAACGAGGTCAAAGTGAACTATAAAATGGAGGGCTCGCAATTACCTGTCCTCAGACTGACTAAGCTGTTTCGATGGGCACTAAACGTTTCAATCTCTCAAGAAAAGAAGTCCAGTTGTCATGACTCAACTTCCAGATAAATTCACATGGATGACTGAGAATCTTCACAGACATTCTATGAGGCAATTCTAAAAATGGGGACCAAGCAAAAATGATAAATTTATACTAGAATTTAGATCAAATTTAGCACAAGTACAGCAGACAGTTGACTCTTGCATTGGCCTAAATGAGGAAAATTTGGGTCAAGAGTTTTGTTTAATAAAAAAAAAACCTTCATTCAGAAAAAGGTGGTGTGGAATGTCCCTAGATTTAAAAGAGCTCACATTAATTGGACAGAAAACACCCAATCTTGCCCATCTTGAAAGAGACTGGTTCGCCCCACTTACTTTTCAATCTGGAAACTATCCAGGCTGAAAAAGCTGAAATATTGATTCTCCACAGAGGCTTTTTCTTAAAAAAAATATTTTAAAGGAAAGTAATGGAGTGACAGTCATCCAGAAAGATAGACATTTTGTTATATATCTCTAGGGAATCAGGATGCAATTTTGTAAGGCATATTTAAAGTATTTCTGCATTGCAAATGCACCAAACAGTGGTTTTTGTTTCACCCCTGAGTGCTGTCAGTAAACATTGTCTCAGGATTTCTGAGACCAGGCTCCTGATATGAGTGCACAAAGCAGAAATCACCTACAGATCTGGGACAATCTGAAATTCTCAACCAGTCAAATTGAATTTTTAAATCATCCCTGGATGAATTAGAATTTGTGCTTGCCAAGGAATTCTGTGTCTCATTGTAAATATAGTTTTTTTAAACCAGTTTTAAGAACAGAGATCAGTTATTCAGAGGGTCATTCATAAGCTGTGAAATTGCTTTTCTCTCTTTTTATAGTTGGGGTTGATCTTACTCAAAATTAGCAGAGTTTTGGTGCCTATATCTTGTCATAGTCTCAAATATTCCACCCATGTTGGGTGCAATGCAATTATTTGACAATTAAGAGAAAACCTCCAAAGATGCTATGCGTCAGCAAGTCACTTCTGATGTGTAGTGACTGTATATATCCCAAAATGTCCTGTCATTAACAGCTCTACTGAGATCTTGCAAATTAACAACATCTCATGCTAGGGTTTTTTTTTTTTTTGTTCCTACTGCCCACCTACCTTCCTTTTTACTGCCCCTGCCCCACTTATCAAAGCTATATTGTCTTTTCTGGAGAGTTTTGTATTTTCATTATATGTGTATGGTCGGACAGTCTTAGTTTACTCATGTTTCCTCTCTTTTAATGCCATATTTCAAAGAGCTGGATTTTTCCTATGTTTTTATTCACTTTCTTTCACATCATATGAATGATTTTAGTTTTGGTTTCTAGTGACAACCTTTGCTAACTCCAAGCCCTCCTTTTTGAAAATATCTTTTTTTTTTAATGATGAAATAATTTTTGGAAAACATTCAAACAACATAACTGGAGGGCTTTTGGTTTTTTACAGCTTTTCTTCCTCAGCTTGCCTATCCCAAATAAAGGATATGGAAATTGGAAGATAGCTTTCTAGTCTGCAATTTGTTGTGTGGGCATGCCAACACTAGTTTACCTGGCAGGTTAATGGGTGTGCACTGTATATATCTTCACTGTATGTATTGAACTTATACCTTTGCATCATTGTTGCATTATGTCCAAAACAGCCCTTCAAAACATGTTGGCACTGAGGAACTCCATCCAATCCCAGTTGTTCTTCTTTCTGCCTATTCCCAGAAATCACCGTACTAATCATATGCTTATGTTCTTGGATCTTATAGTTTTGTGGGACCACAGTATATGAAAAAGGCCCCCCTGGAGAAAGGGGGAAAAGGCCTATTTCAGGCCTCCCGTACTTACTCCAGGACTTGCGCTGCCCTGAATGGGCCTTCCCGGGCCTTCTGGAGGCCTGAAAATGGCTTTGCTATGAATCAGAAGTCACTTCTGGTTTATTGGAAGTGACTTCCAGTTCACAGAAAATCATTTCTGAGGCTTCTGAAGGCCTTTCTAGGCCTGTCAGAGGCCTCAGAAATGCTTTTGGACTATCTGGAAGTCACTCCCGGTTTACCAGAAATCACTTCTGGTTTGCAGGGAGGTCCTTTTGGGGCCTCCAGAAGGCCCGGGAAGGCCCTCACATGCCCGTTCAGGGCAGCACCAGGCTAGGGGTAAGTACAAGGGCCCCCAGCTAGGCAAGCCAGGGGGTCACTGTATACTTAAAGTTCCATTTTAAAAATCTAGGAAATTCATTTATTCAAGAATCCTCTTGTTTATGAAAATAGAATATTGTGCTTCTGTATCCACAATCTAAAACACCTGAAAAACGGATTGATATTGATCCACAATATTGTGCCTGCATTGCCAGCAGGAAAAAGTGAGCCTGTATGTTGACAACATTAATGGCAGTCAAAATGGTCCACAGGGTATCCTCTTCTGCTCACTATCATTCACATTTGTCACAAAACAGTCATGTCAAATGCTTTGAGTTTGGATGAGAAGCCATTAACTAATTCCGTTTCTGGGATTTTCCATTGTTTGATTTTCCGTTTCTGGGATTTTCCCTGTGAGGGCCTTCCCAGGCCTTCTGGAGAGCCCAAAAGGGCCTCCCTGCAAACCGGAAGTGATTTCTGGTAAACCGGGAGTGAGTTCCAGATCGCTGAAAAGCATTTCTGAGGCCTCTGACAGGCCTAGAAAGACCCTCAGAGGCCTCAAAAATGATGAATGGTAGTTTTGTCATTGATAAAGTAGCAATATCCCACATTCATAAAATGGAGGCCTTTTGAAGAATATAATGGTTTGCAGGTCTCCCAAGTTCAGTGGGCAGTTTCAATGGGACAGAATGAATGCAGAAGTTTCCACTTTGGCTGTTTGATTACTGGTTGTGAACCTTGCTTTATACCCTGTTTTGAGTGTTCTCACTTTACTTTCTTTTACTTTTTACCTTGAAGTGAGAGTAAAAATATACCCTCTGACCAGACATCACTGACATCCTCCAGATTCATGGTTACAAAATAAAATAACTCTATCGCTTCTAAGCCTACTACAAGCTTCAGATGCAAGAGGGTGGGAGAGGATTGTCCTCCTAGTACAAAGAATTATTTGAATGTGCAGTAATGGTTCCCAAGAACATTCATTCTAAACACCTTTACAATAGTGTGCTTACTGAAGCCTCCAGAACATACTTCAATTGCAGCAACAATAGATGAGAACAGCACCTTGAGTATGTTCTGTTGTATACTATTATGCTCCAAACGGTACTGTTATTGTTACCTTGCTCAAAGAGATCAGTAATAATCAAAACAGATGAACATCTTCAGCCAGCCTAGCCTCATTACAACAAAGCAATCCTTGGCTGAGGCAGGCAAAGAAGATAGATTTGTTCATGAACCTTTCCACTTTTCTTTGATCCAGGTTGAGGCAGAGGAACTAACAAATGTGATAGGAATTGTGCTTGTTTATTGTCAATAAGTACCACTGTGTCCCCATCAACAGAAGAATGGGAGGGTGTTCTTCCTTTTTAAAAATGCAGTGAAAAGCATTCCGAAGCCTACATAAAAGGAAGTGAAAAAGGGGTTTTCTGTGCATTCCCATTTCCATTTTAAGCTCTGAAGTGATATCAGACTATGACCTTCATCTTACCATCTTATTTGTCATGCTTCTCCTCTTATGTCTAAAGAAATATATCTGTCTCAACTTACCAAGGTTTTCTCAACTTGCTTGCCTCCATCTTTTATACTATGTCAAGAGCGGACAATATATGGGCCAAGAAGACATGTGGCTGCAAGTCACCTAACTGTGGTGTTCTTTCCCCTAGAGAAGCCACCTTCTATTTCAATAAAAGATTGTCACTGTGTGTGTGTGTGTGTGTGTGTGTGTGTGTGTGTGATCAGAAAGTTTCACACTAATGGGTAGACATGGGCACGACCAGAAAAAATGACGTTTCGAGTTTTCGCTTGTCGGAACGGGTCCGTTTCGGGTCGTTTCCATTTGTCGCGAAATTTTTCAAAAATTTGTTGTTTCCGTTTGTCGTTTGTCATTTGTCATTTCCACCGCGATTTAGCGCGATTTGACTTCCCAGAGCATAGGGGCGTCCCGCAATCAGGGCCGGCGGTAGGTGTTTCTGCTCCCTAGGCGGCAGGCGGGGCGGGGGGCGGGTGGTGGTGGGGAGGTGCGGGCGGGTGGCGGTGGCGGGGGGCTATGGGTGGACGGCGGCCGCAGGCGGGTGAGTGGGTGGGTGGTGGCGCGGGCCGCAGGTGGGTAGCGGCACAGGCAGACGGGCGAGTGGGCAGTTAGGATATCACTTAGGATAGAGGTTCTGTTCTTGGCTTCCACACCAAATGTGTGTGTGTGCAAGCAAACTGAAGTTGGGAAAAGAGAAAATAAATGGTAGTATATAGTATATTTAAAATAAATCCACACCTCCCACTCCCAGTCGAACCTCCCCTTTATCCAATATCAGAAAAAAATCCTCACAAACTGCCAGAGAAGAAATAAAGAATAAACTGCTATTCCCTTCAGCAGACAAAGCTGCAGGGAATCAAAGAAATTATTTTCTAAATTCAATTCCCTCCCTGCCTGCCTAACTTAAATCCTAAAGCCTGCAGTCTCCCTCCTCAATCTCGATCGGATCACACCAGCACCAGCAGCCAGCCCTACTCCCTCAACCACATCCATACACCCGACTGCGATTTCTGGAAGGTGCCTCGGCTTTTTATGCCCTCCGAAACATCCAGAAGTGTCAGTCAAAAACCTGGTGATGCCATTGGTGGAATGGTTCAAAAAATTTGCATGGTCCCATCCCATGCCCAGCCCAAATGTGCAGGTCTAAAAAAATAAAAAATAAAATAAAATAAAATAAAATCAATGCGATGTTTTATTGCTATTAAAAAACCCACTGCTGCTACTATTAAAATTCAGGCATTTAAAATAAATAAATTTCAAATGTTTCTGTGGTGATTTGGTGTGTTTTTTGACCACGATTTCAAAAGAAAAATTGTGGTCGCCATTTTGGATCCCCACCCACCGCATGGCATGGCGAGACGATGAGGATGACCCCCCTCCCAGCCTGGTGCAAGCAGCCCAGGACAGGAGAAGAGGGGGGAAAGACCGGGGACCCCCCAGAAACCACCCCTCTGGTAGGTGGCAAAGCCTCAGGCAGGCATATTTTCACCTGCTTTTTTGGCCGGGAGTCGGGTTTTTTAAAAAAAAACTTTTAAAAACTTTTTCTGTGCTTCGCATTGCGCGATCGCCGCGATGCCACAAACGGAAACGAAAAACCCGACCACATTTTTCTTTTTTCAGTTTGAGTTCGAGTTCTGATGGCTTAATTATCGTTACCGTTTCCGTTACATAACGGAAACGAGAACTGAAAATGGAAACGACAATTTCGCCAAGTCGTGCCCATGTCTACTAATGGGTATGGAGGGTTTAATGTTTGCCCCTTCCTTGGCTGTTTGTCTAATGCAGTGATGGCGAACCTATGGCACGGGTGCCAAAGGTGGCACTTGGAGCCCTTTCTGTGGGCACCAGATATTGCTCCTTCATAGTCACTTGTATACAGGTTAAATTACTGTATTGGCACTTTGCAAAAAAAATAAAAAAAATAGGGGGGTTTGAATTGCAGTTTGGGCACTTGGTCTGCAAAAGGTTCGCCATCACTTGTCTAATGACTCACTTGTCCCTGTGTCCGCTGAAGAACAACAAGAGGTTTTAGAGCTTATTGATGCTTTTAGAGCATAGTTTAATGGGGTAGTATGCCCTAAGGACATCCAATTTTGCCTGATTCTGGAAGCTAAAGAGGGTCGGCCCTGGTTAGTACTTGGATGGGAGACCACCAGGGAAGACCAAGTGCTGTAGGTGCCTGGAGTAGGAACTGGCAAACCACTCCAGTATTCCTGCCAAGAAAACTCCATGGACATGGGGTCACGAAGAGTCGGTCACGACTGTAATGACCCAACACACACACACAATCTTTTAAATATCCTTTAGTATGTCTGCATCCAAGCATGTCTTCTGATCCAAATCTTGCTGCCGGCCTTTAGAAGGGCACTAAAGACCTGGTTCTTCAGGGAATGCTTTGGGTGACCTCTGAGTACATTGTGTTTTTTATTTAGTCTGTATGACTGCGAGCACCAGCCCCCTTCTGCCAGATCCTAGTCTTGTCATTTGGATGCTTGCTGTGTTATGTCCATTTTTATTTTTATTATTCTTAATACTCTATATA
>JAWVWN010005939.1:0-13901 GCA_037367305.1 Phrynocephalus vlangalii | reverse complement strand
AACCGTTTAACAGCCTCTGCGATTTTTCCTCCGATAGAAACATTTTATAGAGTTCCGGGGGCTAATGGCTTCCTCAAGACAACGAACTTCGCAAACACAGGGGTAGCGAGGGCAAGAGCGCCCGGGCTCAATCCTTTCCCCAACCCCTCGGGATGGGGGCAAAGGGGAACCCGCAAGGGGCCACCATCCCCAACCCCTCAGGCCCCCCCTGAGGTTTTTAGAGTCCGGGGACCCTTCGTGAGACCTTTAAACCCCCCGTGCGCTCGGGGGATCCCACGGAGGAACCCCCAGCGTCTTATGCAGTCGGCCATTAAACCGAAAAAACTTTTAAGGGAGGGGCCCAAAGAAAGACCCTTGAAAAAGAGAGAAAAAGAGAGAGAAGAGGTCTCTTTGCTTAAAGGACAAAAGTTTCAAAGGGTATCAAAAGTCATGGGTTTGAAGGAAGTTTTTTTGAAAAACAAACAGGGAAGGCCTTCCATTTTTATCACCTACAGGTCGGGCATCACGGGGATGCTACATCCTTACCCGGCATGCCTTCAGAGGTGGAATAAAATGCCTCTATTACCCCGGGCCAACACAGGGTGGGCTGGTAGATCTCATCATAAAATGAGAGACATGACTTCACTGGTAGGAAAAGCCTTTTTCCCTTTTGGGTCTCGGCCGAGAATTTAATAAAGGGGGAGGACTAAATAGCAAGTGACAGGAAGTTTCCATGGTACAAAGATAAAATTTTGGATCTTCTCAGTGAGAAGGGGGGGCACAAGCAGGGCCCCCAAAAGAGGGGGGTGCCTTTCCCTTTTCTTTGTTGATGGGTGCAGGGAGAACGCCCCTTACCCTTTTCTGAGTTGCACAACGAAAGGGGCAAGGCAAGGGTGTTTAACAGAAATTTGTTCTGACTGGGGGCCTATATAATTGTCCACATGTCTGGCACCGGGGTGCAGGAGAGGGTTTTATTCCGGGCACCTCTGACTCGTTTCAAGAGGGTATAAAGCCCAAAAAGAGAGGGGCCGATCCATTGAATACCAAAACAATCTGCATAAATTCCTGACCTGCTGTTGGGCTTTAAGGACCCCTCACCTTGGCTTCTGGGATCATCTGTATAGACCTCAGGGCCTCTGAAGGCGAGGGGGGTTGGTTATCAACAGCATCAAGCCTGGTTGGGGGAAATTAGGTGAGATGAGGAAGCTTCCTCACAGTGTCAGAAACATGAGGTGGGGGTGAGGGCATCCATTGTGTGGGGAGTCAGCTCCAGTTTTGAGCAACCACTCACAATCCAGGGGAGGGGGTTTTTGTGCTGACTCTGCTCCAGATAATGGACTGGGTAAGGTAATAAAATTTAAACTCAATCCAGACAAGACAAATGCTGTTTAAAGGGGGTTCGCCGGGCAAATTAGGGCCTACCTGTCCTGAACTGGTTGCACTCCCCCTAAGGGACAGGATCCGCAGCTTGGAGGTGCTTCTGGACCCCGGGCTAACTCCCGGAAACCCGGGGACCCATGGCCAGGGATCCTTACTCCTGTGGAAATTATCCCACCCCCCCAACCTAGACGAGCAAGTCTTATACAGTTAGCATCACTGGTAACACCCCGTAGATTACTCAACGCACTTTACGGGGGGTGCCTTTGAAGAGGGTTTCGGCGATTGCAAGGGTTCAGAATCATGTGGCGGCTGGTAAGCGGGGGGCCACCGGGGACCACATCATGCCAATCTCGAAACCACATTGGTTACCATTTGCTGCCCGAGCCCTTTTCAAAGTGCTTTTTTGAATATAAAGCCCAAAATGGTTTAGGCCTAGTACCTGAAGGGCCGCCTCCTTCCTACGAACCCCCCACAATTAAGATCGAGCCAGGGGCCCTCTTGAAAGACCCCACCCCCAAAAGGGGTGAGAGGGTGGCTTGCAACACAGGGCCTTCTGGGCACCCCCCCAAGTTAGGGAATGCCCCCCCCAATGAGATCCCCGGGGCCCGACTTTGAGATATTTCGGCGCCAAAAAAACCCTTCCTGTTCCAAAACTTTTTTTAATTGATCAATATAACTTCCCTCCTCTAGGGCAATTTTAGTGTAATGTTTTTAATGTAATTTTTATTTTTTTTTAAATTAATTGATATCAAATTTTTAACTTTTTTTGATTGTAAGCCGCCCAGAACCTTGGGTATGGGCGGCATATAATTGTAAAAACAAAAAAACAAACAAACAAACAAAAACCTCAGTGTCTTGCCCCTGAGATTGATTAGAAGGGGGGTTAGGTGAAGCAGGAAGAAGGGACTTTGGCCTTTGGGGAAATGCATGAAATTTGACCGACGTCGAATGTCTATACCAAACCTCCCATGATGTCTGCCTTTTTAAACGCTTTACAGTGGTAAGGGGAAAGAAACCGGGCTGCGTTCTCTTGGTTGGGGACTGAAGGGCTCGTCGACATCCCCCATCGGAGGGGGAAAATAAACCAAATTTTTTTATTTATTTTTTTTTTTTTTAATTTATTTATTTATTTTTTATTTATTTTTATACCCCCGTTTTTTCCAGGGGAACACCGGGCATTTAAAACATTCATATATCAATAAAAAAAAAGAATAAACCAGTAATTATAACTTGCTTTACAGTGTCAACGAGTAGGCGGTGGAGGTTTTCTCTATTCAACATACAAAAACATTCCCCAAGCCGGGGGGTGATCGTGATGGCAAAGAATGGCAAATAATAAAAACATGCCAAAGGTTTTTATAAAATCGGGGTGCCTCTTCGGGTTTTGTGAGGGCTCATAGTAAGTTTGGGTGGTCTTGGGGCCGAACGCACTTTAGGGGGTCCCGGGTGGGCGTTGGGTGGGAGGGATGGCATACCCTTTCGCTTTTAGTGCCGTATCGGCATCAGATGGTTGCCGGGGAAGGCCCCGGGTTTGATGAGGGCCCGGTGCCTGGATGGGCCCACCGGAACCCAAAAAAGAATCTGCCCATGGGGGGGCCCGGGGGCAGAAAGGGGGTTCCAAGGCCCTTCCAACATCATTTTTGTTGACCCAGAATTGTCCCCCCCCCTAAGGGAAAGCCGATCCGGGGGGCAGGGGCCCGCTGCTGCGCTTTGAGGGAAGATCGTTCCCATCAAACCCTCAACCCCATTGGGGGGCCGGGGGGAATCTTGGGCTAACTGAGTAATTTTAGGGGTGGGGGGTAGCATTTGAAGGTTTTAATATCAAAAGGTTTTTCCTTTTTTTTTTTCCAGCATAGGACGAAAAGGGTTTTTTGCCGATTTCAAACCCTGAGTGGATTTCGACTTCTGCTGTTTTTTGGGGGTGGAAAGCTATGGGCAGGGTGTTCGGCCAAATTTTAGCCCATAGGCACAAAATTTCCCCAAAGGGTGCTCAAGCTGCCCCAACGTTTTTAAGTCCCCGGCTTAGTTCTTTTTTTACCTCGGCACACTGTAAGGGCTGAGGGTTTCCCCCCCAAACAAAAAAGGGCCCTTTTTCGTGGCCTTGGAAGGGAACTTTTGGGGACAGCCATACCCCCTTTTAAAAGCCCCCCTGGGGGCCCATAAAATGTTGTGGTGGGGAAACGAAATTTTATTAAAAAAAGAAGAAAAAAATCTCACCAGAAAAAAAAATTCCGGGAGAGGGGGTTTGACAAAGTAGAGAAAAAACGGGGAATAAGAAAGAAATAAGAAAGTTTTCCCTTTCAATTCGCAGACCTAAGGGAAAAGGGGCCAATCGCAGCGGGGGTAAAAAAAAATTGGGGCTAGGGGGGAGGAAGGGCCCTTTGACTTCAAAGAGCTTGGAACCATCGCGTCTCTGCGCGGGCGCAAAGGCCCGGGAGTAAAATTCACAGTGCCCAAAAAATTTTGAAATTTCACTTGGGGGCTACAATTCCCAGAATCCCCACCACTGGGGGATTTGGGAGCGTAGTCCAAAAAAAAAGGAAACTCCCAAACTCTCCCCCAAGTCACCCCCCCCCCCCCCCCCTTGACAGCCTCTTCTCCCTTGGAAGCCACCCCTCTCCCAAAAGGGTAATAAAAGAAGCGCCCCCGTTTTCTCTCTTGGGTTTTGAAACTGTCTCACCACCAAGTGAAACTCAATGTGAAACTCCCCAGGGGAAGGGGGGCAGTTCGAGATTACCCCCAAAAACAGGAAAACAATGTGCGACACTCTAGGGGAATTACCCAAACAGGGGAAAAGGGGAAAAAAAAACTTGTTTCCCCCCCCCGAGGGGTCAACTGCTGCAAACCCTCCAGTATTTTTAAACATGCCCAATTGTGACGCGTGCCAATTTTATGGAGCCCCCAAAATGTCTCCCTTCAAAGGGGCCCGACCACCCCCAACACCATTCTTTCTCCTCTCCCCCTAGGCGCCCCAGGTTGCCGTAGTAGTTTTCTTTGTTGGGCCCGCCCTGGAGACTTTTGCCTCCCTCGGCCTCCTTTCGGGCCAAAGGGCAAACTTTGAAAAGGTTCCCCCGGCCCCCGGCCCGGCATCCCGCCCTTCCAAAGAAACCCTGGAAGCTTTGCAAAGGGAGAAAGACAAAGAAGAGCACAAGGCGGGCCTCAAAACGGGTCCTGGGTGTGCCCAGACGGGAACGGCCATCCTAAAGCTCCCCCAAAAAACGGGCCCCCAAAGGGTTTTCATGGTTTTCCCCTTTAAAAACCGGGCTGAAATCACTTTTTCCCTGCACTGCCCTTCTCCCAAAAAAGCTCATTTGCAAACAGGGGGGGTGGGGGGGGAAAGCTCTGACTCCTGCCCCGGGGAATTCGTTGCTGTAAATTCCCGTCCTCCAGATGAGTTTATCTAATTTTGATCAGGGCTACTGGACGTCTTTTTTTTGGAGATGAAACGTTTCGCTGCTCATCCAAAACAACTTCATCATCTAAATACAGCATTTGGGACCCCCTCCATTTTATAGTCAGCTTGACCTCTTGTCCCCTGGTCTGAATTTGGGTCATAAGATGAACAATGCCCTGAATACTTTTTTTAGGGACAATAGTCCATACCTTAAGGGGAAAACGCCTAAGACGAAACCCATAAATATGGGTTTTAGCTATGACCTTGGGGGAAAGGTTTTTTAATTTTTCCAAAATTGTTGAAACACCCCTGATAAGTAGCAGATAACTAACCTGCGGGGCCACCTCTTTGAGAGAGAAGGTTTTTAAAGCTCGCAAATGGCTCCCTGCCCCCTCCCAACCACCCTCTCTCTGTCAATATGTGTCCATCCCATCTTTTAAAAGAGTCCCTTTTTTCCTTCAAATGGAGGTGTACTGCTGATTCTGGTCCTGGTGTTACCCTCCGATTTCTCCTGTTTTAACAATCAGCACCATCATTGCTTGGCCCAGGGAACCTACAGACTGAAAGGATTTAGGGTTTTCCCAAATTCCATCATCATCCAAGCGATTTGGAAACCCTCCCCGGGGGATTTTTCCAAAATGCAACCTCCCCCCCCCCTTGGGGGGAACCCCTACCAGAGGTGAGACTGCAGGGGACGGGTCTTCCCAGGGCCCCGACGTGACTGAAAAAGGACACCACCCCCCCCGGGAAACTGTATCATGCGGGCAATCGTTTCCCCCTCGCAGCTGAAGATCGGAGGGCTTGGGGCCTTCTTCACCAGGGCGATTGCGTAGGGGGAGGAAAGGGGCACGGGGGACGCACACCCTCAAAGGGGGAGACAAAAGGTCCATCCTTCTCTCGCCTTACGGGGATAAGCTGGCTTGCCAGGGGGTGCACAGGTCCTGCCAGGCAGGGGGACAATTTTTGGGGGCCAAGTGTTTGGGTTTGGTTTGCTCGGGCATGCACTTGCAACTCTGTCTGCACCCGGGGCTCCAACCCGCTCATCCCACCCACAAACCGCCGAGAGGTCGGGGGGGGGGAAGGTTAGGCCGGGTGCAGAGCCGCAGACCCGGGGGGTGAGATTCTAGCCCCCCCCTCCCCCCCCCCCACGGGACTCCTTGACTAAAGGGATCCACCCCCCTTCCAGTTCAGCACCTCAAAAGACAAAACGGGATCCTCCCTGATAGCCCCCCCCCCTTTTTAAGGGACCTCCTACCCCCATGCCCTCGGTCATCGGGAAAGCAATTTTCCTCTGCTTCTCTACCCATTCCCCCTTACCTGTACTTGGTCCGGCTCTGTTCCCCCTTCTTTTTGAGGGGGGCCACTTCCCTGGGAAAGACGACGGAAGGGAAGGGGGGCTCCTGAAAAAGGGCACCAGGAGGAGGGGACGAATGCCTGGGGCTGCTCCGGGGAGGCTCGGGATCAGACTTGCTTTAACCTACTGAACGGGGGTGGCAAAACTTACCGATCTACGTGCCACGGAAAATTCCCTTCTTAGGGGGAGAAACGGGCCTCCCACCCCGCAATAGGAATTCCTGAAAACCAAAAGCCTGGTTGTAAGGGGCAGGAAACTGGGAGAAAAACCTTGGGCCCCTTCCCTGCATCCCTCGGCTCTTTTATCCTTCACTGCTGCGACCACCGGAACGACCCCCTTTGGGTTTAAAATTTGGGGAGAGGGGGTTTTGTAACCAAGGGGGCACAGAAGAAGGGCCCAATCATCCCCTGAACAGAAAAAACAACCCCTTCACAAAAACGCAACACCCAAGAAAGACGCAAGGGCATGTTTTACCGGGGTCAACAGCACTGAAATCCAGGCGTCATTTCCCAAAAACAGAGCAGGCCGTTGAATCAGGGGGCCTCCCTCCAGGGGGTGGCCAGAGCGATGGTTTTCAACCATGTTTGCAAATGTGCAGTGCCCATGCACCTCGGGCCACCCAAGAAGCAATCACCTTCCCCATCAAGGGTGAGTAGCTGGATCTCCAGGGGCAGGGGCCATCGGGGTATCCCTTGAGCGCCCCTTTTTTTTCCTGGGGCGTGCAAACTCTTGCCACGGTTTCAAAAGTGAGCCCCCCATCCCCAGGGAAAAAGGGGGTTTTCCCCCCCAAAGGGCCACATCCCTAACCCCACAGGCTCACATGAAGGGACTGAAACCACACCCCCCCCTATTGCCAAGGGCTGCTCTGGGATACTAATCTCAGGGTCAGCACTGGGGCCAAGAAAAGAGGGTCTCTCCGCAAGAAATCTGCTCCGGTAAGACACTGTGGGATAGAGGGGGGTTTTTCTCCCCCCCCCCCACCCCCACCTCCGACAAGCCTTTATTGTCTTAGAATGGCCGGCAAAGCAAATTTTTATGGTTGACTCCATGGACAAGTCCCAAAGCTCGCTCACCATAACATTCTGCACCACAGAACCCCCGCCCGAAAACTTCTCTAACGGCACTCTTCTTTTCTCCCAAACTTTTTTAAAAAAAAAGGGGGGCCAAAGTGGCTCCCATTCAAAAAAAGAAAGCACCACCCACCCACCCATTTTAGCAATACGGACCCAAAATTTTTTTCTTTCCGGGGGCAAAAACCCTTTTGGAAACCCGTTTTGGGCAAGAGGCCGGGGATTTCCCGCCTAAGGCGCTCCCTTGCTCAAATCCCCAACCATCGAGTCTGGGGGGAGCAGCCCAAAGGGGGTCCGACCTGATTTTAAGGGCCCACTCCTCACACTTGGGGGAGTTCGGCGTCGCTGATACAACACCAGCGCCCCGGGCGTTGGAAGGGGGAGCCCCCCTGGCCAGCCAGAGGGGGAAGAAGAGAGAGAAGAGAAGAAGAGAGGAGAGGGGCAAAGGGGAAGGAGGAGGGGGAGGGGGGGCCTCCCCTACTGCCCCGGGGCCCCCTTGCCCCCCCCTGGGCCCCCTTCCCCCCTTCAGTCCAAAAACCCCTGCAAGAGAGCCAGGTGTCCGGCCGACACGCAGCTGACTCGGGGTCCTCGTCCAGCACTTGCAACGGAGGGCCGTCGTGGAAGAGCAATTCTTCCCTCGAACGGTCGGGAAGGGAACGCGCAAACCGGCCTTTTTTCCTGCCCTTCCTCCAAGAGCGCTGAGGACACGACAAACCCACATGACTGAAAGCCAAGGGAGCCGACCCGGGCCCCTCTCGGCCCAAAACCCCCCCCTTTCCCCCCCGGCCAGCCGAAGGCCAAAAGATACCAACCCGAAAGAGGCCCTTTTTTTTCCCAATTTGGGGCCCCGGCCCCCCACCCGGAGGGGGCACAGGGACTGAAGACCCCAAAAATGAAGGGTGTGTTGTGAGGCTGAGGATCTGCCCATGCCACCCCCCTCCCCCAAAGATGGCTTTGAAAGGCGACAGGGGGAAAAAGGGGCCCAGAGGCGCAGGGGGCCAGGAGGGCCACCTAACCTTCCTACATGGAAGGAAAGGGGACTCTTGAAGGACTGCTCAGTGCAGCACTTCCTCCGGGGTCCTTTTGGGTGGCCACTGTCTGGGCAGAAGGCGGACTAGAGGCTTCCCTATTGCCTCCACCACCCCCCCCACCCACACACAAACCCCCCCAAATGGAGGGCCGGGGGAGGCAAACTGCAAAAAAGAAGGGGAGAGAGAACAGCACAGCAGGAGAGCCCAAGGGTGAGCAGGAGGGGAAGGGACAAACCTTGCCCCTCTTTTCTGGGAATTCCTTCCGGGCTTTTCCCCCTTTGCACCCCATTGCTGATCAAAGCCACCCTTTTCTGGATGAACAGTGCCCGGCAGAGGCAAAAGTTGCCACAAAAAGCCAGTTGGATCCCGGGTCCTGGGCCCCTCTAAAAAAAGGGCTCCGTGTGCTAGCAAGGGAATGGGCTAGGGCCTTCTTAGGGGTTCAGCTGGGGAGATCTCGGGGAACCTACATTAAGGACCAAGAAAGGATTGCTTCGGGACATCTTCCATCTAGCGGGGAGAATGGGAGAAAACCCAGCTGTACCACAGTGCCACTACAGCACCCCCCCAGGTGTTGACGGTGGCCCATGTGGGGGGGGCCCCCGGGGGTCTCCCTTTTCCACAGAGGGAAGCACAGAGGACTGAACTGGCTGCGGGGGAGCCCACCTCCCCCTCCCTTGTGGATGGGAAAGGGAAACCCCCCGGGGGGGAGCTGCCATCCTCTCTGGCAAAGGGGACCTGGATGGCGTGAAAATTTTCCTGCAACGGCCTGGGAATTTTGGGGGGGTGGGGCCACACACCCCTGGCCCACGGGCCCCGGGTTTCCGGGCATAGGCAGTCAAGGAACCTGGACCCACTGGGCACAACACTCAAATTTTTCTGTTCCCACTTAACAAAAAAAACAGCACTTTTTGAAGAGCTGCGTTTCACCGAGAGGACACCAAGTGGGGGGCCTTTTCCAGAGCTGGAAAAGTCCCTCCCGCTTGGGTGGGGGGCAGAGGGACCCCCCCCCCCCTCCCTCCCCCCCCTTGAGTGGGTCCAGCCTGACCCTCGAGCCCAGACCCAAGAATGGTTCCCTCCTTTTGGGGGTCTCCTGCAGCCATAGGAGGAATCCAGAAGCCATTTACCAAACTTGGGAGAAACCTTATTAACCGCTCGGGCCCTTTGGGAAATGGCCTCCCCCCCCCGCTTTCCCCAGAGACCCAAAAGGGTTTCTCGCGGGCATGTTTGGAAGGCCTCGCGGGCTCCTGCCCCGGGAAGGGAAAGAGGCTCCCCCCCGGAGCTCCCTGGGGCATTCAGGCGCAAGTATCCAGAAAGCGACTGGGCCACCCCACTTTTCAACACCTTCACGAGAAGAGGAGAGAGAAAAGGCGGGGTAGAGGCTCCCCTAAAACCCCCTAAAGGGGGGACATCTGGTGCCGCTGGGATGGAAAAGGAAAGGGGAAAGGGGGAAGGGAAAGGGGGGGGGCTACAAAATTTCGCTTTTTTTCCCCGGTTGAAAAAACCCAAAGAGGGGTTTTTTCCCGGGTTTCCCGAAAAGGGGCCTTTTTGCTGAAACCGGGGGGGGGAAATCAATCTCCTAAGAGGAGCCCTTGCATGCCTGTGAAAGGCCTATTGGCAACCCTGAAAGCCGGGAGAACCACCTTTCTTAATGTTGTACTGAAAAGGTTCCCCCGATACCGTGAAATGGTTCCCTTGGGGAAGAAAAGGGGGCTCTTTTCCCTTCCCAAAGGGGGAAGGGCTAAAGGGGGGGCCAGTTGGCACAAGATGCCCCGCTGGCTTGGCTTTGTTTGCTCCTGCCGTCCTCCAACCGGGGGGGGGGACGAACCACGCCACTTCATAAGCATAAATCTCAAAAGCGTGCTTCATTATTTTCTGTGGACCAACTCTTAATCCATTTCCGCCCTCCCCCCCATTAACTCCCCCCCACACCACACCACCTCCTCCCTCCTCCAACCCTCCTGGCCTACCGCGACCCCCTCTGATCGGGAAAAATTCACCCCAAAGGCACTGAAGGCCCCTCTGCTGAAAAAGGGGTTCGCCGCCCCCCCTCTCGCAAAGGGGTTTCTGCCCGGGAATGGGACTTCGGGCCCTGGCAAAGTGCCCCGGGCTGAGGAGGGCAAAAAATGCCCACACCAGGGATGCACGGCATTGAATAGCCACCAATGCGGGAGAAAGAGGGGGAAGGGGAGAAGGGGCCACCTCGTGAAGCGCGGCCCAGGGGAAACCCCTTCACCACCAATAAGCTTTTTTGGGAACTTTTTTTTCATCTAACAAAGCTGGCCCACAATTGAAAACAGGAAAAAGGAGCCCACCCCCACCCCCCACCCCACGAGCATCCCCCTTTCCCCTCACCAGGGGCTGGGGGGCTGGTTTTCGCCCCAGGAGGTCTTGGTCACCAGGGGGAAACCCAAAGGGATGCCCAGCCGAGGTCCACTTGGGTGCGCCGTGGGAACTGCGGGTCCCCCTCATCTGTGGGGGTCCAGGCTCCTGCTCTGGCACGCCACGCAAAAAACCAGTACCCCCGGGCGGGGAGCCCCGGGCCAGAACCACACGCACAAACAGGCCCCCCGGGGAACCGATGGGAGTGTCCCTTTCGCCCTTGCCTGTTGGATGGGGCCTTTTGCTCCTGACGGTGCATGGAGCCCCCAAGGCATCCAGTGATGGTACCCTTTTAAACCGAGTGCCCAAACTGCGATTCAGAACCCACTAGTTTTCACAAAGGCCCAATATACCATTTAACCTGAACACAGTGGCTGTGAAGGAGTAAAAAAAAAAAACAATGTCGGGCCTCACAGAAAGGGCTCCCTCCAGGGCCACCTGGGCACCTGTGCCAAAGTTCCGCCCAAGACTGGTCTAGGAGGAGCCCAGAAGGCGTGTCACCACCCTACGCTTCCAGGCCTGCCCTTCTAAGAGCGTTCAAAGGAAGGGCTCGTGGGCCACTGAGGGGCCTGTGTCACTTCTCCCTTCCCTTCCTTCCTCCTCCTGTTGAAAATTGAGAGGGTGACACTATCCAGACCCTTTGGTGCCAAGAAACGGGAGAGCCCTCCTGCCATGGGGTAAAAGGTCCAGCCGAGCCACCCAACCTCAAATGGTCATGAGGGGGGGTGTGCCAGGGCACCTGTGTGTTTCCTTCTGTTCTCTACCGTCGTACCACCCATCCCTTCTACCAACTGCACCAAAAACACACCCCTGCCCGAGAGCCTTCCTTGTTTCATTCGAGACGTCCTAAAATGCAGCTCATGAGATTGCTGCTTGGCTTCTAAACTGCCAAGTAGCACAATGTGTTCCTGGTCTGGGGAAATGGTTTTGATACAGATCCCCTTCTACCGGTTATCTGTTGTTGGGTTGCCCAGTCCCGTAAGAAGATCCTTCTTTCAGAAACCGTTTCTGTTGATTGTTTGTTGTGAGGTGGTGTGTTACAGGGGCTTGGGGTAGAGGTTTCATGATGATGGCCATCCAAAATATGCAGCACATACTGTCAGTCCTCAAACGTGAAGACATTATGGGATGACTGATGGGAAGGGCTGCAATTTATGGCCTCCTGGCTTTTGGACCCAAAATAACCCACCTCTCCGTAATCTCCTTGGCCACCACAAGCAAGCCATAAAGCCTTATGGCGAATACACATCGCCAGCATCCAAGGAGCGCATCTGCCCTTATTTGCCTAAGAATGAAAGTTCAAAACAAAGGAAATTGGGTGGGCTGGGGAGGGAGGGAGGAAGAGGTTTTTCATTTAACAAGATTCCCCGACCTCTCTGCATCACTCCGACCAGCAGCACCCTGCTTCTCATTATCCAGCTTTCCTCTGGGGGAATGGAGTGATTTAATAACCACATCGCAGTCTCAGAGCGTCAGCCTCCCTTGGGCAAGCAAGAAGCAATCCTTTCCAGAATAATGCTGGGTTTCCTCTTGGGACATCAACACATTAGCCTTGGCAGTGTCCTGTGGCTCAACCAAGCTGCTCAGAAAAAGTAGGGATCCTCACGTCTTGAAGCGTTTCCTTCGATTTTTCATAGTGCTTTTTTATCTATGGTTTATTAGCTACCTGCATTGGTTTGGGACCCTGAAAGGTTAGGAAACTGATAAAAGAGATTGGACAGGAGCACGTCACCAAGTGAGAATGCCTTAGAAAACAGGTCTTTTAGGTGACGAGAAATTATTAAGGAGTGGTTGACTAGTTCTGCACCCTGATTAGCTATCCAGGGCTGAGCAAGAGTACAAACCTTGTTGGCCCACAAGTCCCACTCATCCCTCTGTCCACTACACCCACACTGCAAGTAAAAAATAAACAAATACATCCCATTATTAAATAACACTTGCCTGGATGCTTTTTAAAGAAGTCCCCAAAGCCTTTTCTGTTCTGGCAGGCTTCCAAACAATATCCTTCTCCATCGCCCACCTGAGTATATCTACTCCCACATCTAACAGTCACCTCGCCTTAATTTAATTTGATTCCGTTCATTTTCAATTGATGTACTGCAATGTATTCCACCCTCCTTTTATGACAAGGACACCCCATCCCTAGATCCGTTCCCAAATGTCAGATGCTACAACCTGGTGAGGAAACATGCCATGAACCACAGAAGATGCCACAGAATGAATCACAACTTCCGGGGCGCCAACCCTGGTTATCCTCCTTCCCAGAGGGAGGACCGGGAGGGAGAGGCTGGAACCATGGGCAAGCTCTGCCACCGCTGCCTCTCTTCCCTTTTCAGCCACACTCCCAAATCTCTGCAGCCAGTGGTGGCCTTCCGGGCCTTGTGTCCCCCCCCCGCCAAAAGAGGAATGATTCCCCCCCCCACACCCACTTCCGGGGCTGGACTTGGCAAGGGGGACACGAAAGATACCCTGGTCAAATGCCCCGGGAAAACAAAAGTGTCCCCAAAACCTGCCATAATTAAACTCTAACCACCAGAGACAACTTGAAGTGGTTTTGGGGCGGGATTTCCGCAGAACACTTTGTTTCTTTGCTTTCTCCACCTTCATAAAAATTGAGAAGCCCCCAAAAGTTATTTTTCTAAAGCCCTCCCCCCCTTTTGGTCCCCACGTTTCCCCCGCTGCCATTTTGATTGCGGAATCCCTCATCGCTCGAATTATGGAGTTGGGAAGGGGCCTACAAAGCCATCAATCCACCCCCCCCTGCTAGGGCAGGAGTACAAACACAGGGTTGCGAGTGTCTCTTGATGCCTGGGGCGCTCCCCAATCCCCCCGTGGCCAGGGGGTCCCCATCCCTTTGGCTCCTGTTTGGAATTTTTGGATACCCCTTCGTACAGGAGGGAAGAGCCACTGAAAGAGAAGGGGTGAAAAACAAATAGGGACCCATATCCCGGAAAAGTCTTGCACTATATTGCCCCCTCACCCCCAACCCCCGGCAGGAGGAGTCAAAAAGCAGCAAACCCGGTGGCCCAGGGGGGGTTTTCCCCCCCTGTGAACAAAGGGGAAACCCCTGAGGAGGGAGGGCCCCACCACACGGTCCCCTTGACCCCATGGTTAAGCCTCCCTCCTCTTAGGCCCCCTTCCCCCTTGCGAAACTGATCCGGGGCCAGGGGATCCGCCTAGGTCACAAGAACCCCAAAACGGACACAGGCAGGATGGGCCCACTGGCCTTTTGGAAAACCCCTTTCACCTCAGGTTTGGGAAATCTCAAAAAACTTACTTGGGTTTTTCACCCCCCAAAAGGGGGGCTTTTCCCT
>JAWVWN010005938.1:0-37408 GCA_037367305.1 Phrynocephalus vlangalii | reverse complement strand
AAAGAAAAATACATCGGAGGGGAAAAGAAAAAAACAAACGCTTTAAGGGGACCCCAACCCCCCCCCCCCCGGTAGGTATTATCAGACAATATAAATAATTATTGCTGCGTTTTTACGGATGTCCAGGGCGTTTTTAACATTTAAAACAGCTCATTTGATTGCACGTTGCCATTAACGGAAACGAAATGTAACGACCACAATTTTTGTGGTTCTGTTTGTTTCGTTGCATTTTTCATCACAATTTTCATTTGTCGTTTTGTTACGTAATGGAAATGACAAACGGTAACGGAAATGAAAAAATGTTCGTTCCGTGCCCATCTCTAGAAAGAGAGAGAGCAGGAAAGAGTACAATACTGTAGCTATAACTATACCCTTCAAATTAGGTGTATTCAATTCATGTATGACTTAAGCTTTGCTTTGACCAATGCCTGTGTGAACCTGTCATAGGAATTTTAATTGCTATCTTTAAGTCACTATACACAATAGTCTGCTTGGGCCTGATGCACTTTCCCTATCCTCGCATTATGGGGTTGAAGCATCTCCTCCCTGGCCCATGAGACATGGTCCCACATGCTTATTCCCTAGCCTGAGCTTTTGAGTGCAGTTGAGAACATGAAAGCAATTCATTCAGCCAAATTTATTTCCAAATTAAAGTGTATCACTACATTTCCTGTGATTGAGGCTATTGTCTGTCCTTCAGATAATAGTGCCAAAATACTAAGCAGGCATCTCCTTCCCAGTGTCAGAGAGTTTGCTATTAGATTGCAGCTTTTTAAGTGATGCTGGTAAAATTCTATATAGTGATCCTGAAATGGGGTTAGTGCAAAGGAGACTACATCTGCCAGCAATTGGCCTGGTATTCTGTTCACCCCCACAAATACTGACCCATAAGGATCCAACAACAACTTGTTTATACATTGCAAGAGTAGATCAGTTTAACTCATTTTAAGAAAATATACTCCCTGGAGTGGTGGAAAATATCTGTTTGCCCTAGAATATTATTTTTCACACTCTCTTATGTTATATTAATTATACTTTGTCTTATGATTGGTCATTTGAAAATTAACAGGGGCTTAAATTTTGTAGACTGGGAGTGGAACATGCAGTATTATTATTATTATTATTATTATTATTATTATTATTATTATTTATTATTATTAATATTATTATTATTATTATTATTATTAATAATATAATAATATAATAATAATAATAATAATAATTAATAATAATAATAATAATAATAATAAATTTATTGTCAATGTACAACATGTGCTCAATGAAATTGGCTGTCTCCCTTGCCCACCCCCACCACCATCCTACCCCATCCCACTGGCAACCACTCAGTCTTATTGCACCCTGTGTACTTGACACAGAATGCACCAGCCCACAGGTCACTTCTTCTATACTTGTCCTGGGATTATGTCCCATTCAGCAGTCTGACAGCCCATGAATAAAAACTGTTCTTTAGTCTGTTGGTTTGGCAGGCTATACTACGATATCTGCTGCCTGATGGTAACAAGGTAAAGAGGTGCTGACCGGGGTGTGAATCATCCTTAAGAATTTTTTCAACCCTCCTGAGGCAACGATCCCTAGCAATGTTGTCCAGTGCACTTAGGGGACAGCCCCTGATATACTGAGCTGTGCTTACCATTCTCTGTAGTATCTTCCTGTCAGCAGCTGTCAAACCAGCATACCAAACGGTAATGCAATATGTGAGGATGCTTTCAATTGTGGACCGGTAAAAGGAGATCATCAGTTGTTGCTTCACTTTGTTCTTACGCAAGACCCTGAGGAAATGCAGTCTCTGCTGGGCCTTCCTGGTCACTTTGGTTGTATTGATTCCCCAGGAGAGGTCTTCACTGAGGTAAACTCCCAGTAATTTAAAGGAAGAAACTCTCTCCACACAGCCCCTCCTGGATGTACAATGGGGCTAGTTCCTCTTTCTTTCTCCGGAAGTCCAGCACCATCTCCTTTGTCTTGGTAATATTTAGATGCAAGTTGTTTTCAATTGTGGGAAGGAAAACAAATTAGTCATTAGAAATAAAACATACCATTTACTGTCTGGTTTGATCTTAAGTTAGCATAGAGCATGGTTACACTATGAAAATGGAGCAGTAGCTGGATTGGACTTTTTGGAAATTTGGCAAAGCCATGTGGAAGTCATATGAAATTTGTGTTCATGTGTGCATCCTCTTGGGAAACATTTAATCCATTGTGAAACTTTATTGTATGCTGTTTGAGACTTTTGCTTACCATGGACTTTTAAAATCATTGCTACTGAGGCTTTTCCTCTGTTTGTGTTTGGTACTTGTAACTGCTGCTGTGAAGTTATTTTAAATATTTGTTTTTTCTTTCAAACTGACATATTGCTATGTCAGTATTACAGATGCAATACTTTTAAAAATGGTAGCCAGCAAGCCCCCTTTGCAAACCTAGAAACTGCTGGTTTTATATTTTGTTGTTCAAGTTATCTTGCCTTCTGTCTTAACAATGATGGCTCCAAGATCCCTTCCTTCTTCCATATATGTGTATCTTTGTCTCTGTTGTCACTCTTACTCAAATTGTTTACAGGTGAAGAGAGGAGGCTGCTATTACTTGAAAAATTATGGAAGAAGGAGCCTCTGACTGGCTTACAGCCTTGTATTTACATTCTTTTGGTAGGCTTTCCCCATAAATAAATGGTTGAGCACTGTGGATAACCCTTCTGTTTGATCTGGTTTAGCGCCAACCCCATGGTCCTGTTCCAGATTAAATTAGTCAGTTTTAGTGCATAGGTATATCCATCCCATCTCATTTCTCCTTTAGACAATATTTATATTGTCTGTGGGGGGGATGTCTATTTGACATTGACTCCTAAATACTGATTTCTCACTTACTTTAGTTACATTAATTAGATTTCTGTGTTGTGTTTTCTCCATTTAATTCAAGGTGGAGTTTCGAGACTGAAAGATTTTTTTTCCACATTGGCAGAAGGGAAACATCCAGAAAACTATTCCTTAATTAATGTAGCATCAGCAACCCCCAAACAACTGTTAATTGGATAGTAGGCATCATTTAACAACCACAACCACAACTGTATCATCCGAACACATTTCTGAGTTCCAAAAGAGCTAGCATGAGCGAGAAAAATCATGAAATAGTTGACAGAATTGTCATGAAATTGTATGTAGTATAAAATAAGTGTCACCAGATTTCCAATGAATCAGGATAAGAAATGTGGAAAACAAACCTTAATAAATGTGGGTGTCTGCATGCTTGTGTATGCATGTGTGTGCTCCATATATTTTTAAAAATTGATGAAATTTGTAACTGAAAAGCTGGTATTCTGATTAAGTGTGAAATATATTTGGTCTATAAAAGTTGTTAATAAACTTGAAATATAAAATATTATTATTAGATTAAGGGCAGAATGAAACTCTAGGCGACCTTAACTTGCTACGTAATTGGAAATGAATGTGCTCCAAATACATTATCTGATGTAGAAAAGTTAAAATGTGGGAAACAGAAGAAGAAAAATCCATTAAGTCTCAACCACAAGAATATATATATATATACAGAATGTATTTTTGATGGGTGATATAAAAAAAAAACAAAATACACACCTCCATTACTGTAAAGCCCTGAAGTTGCCACCCATATGGCAATCAGCTTTGTTTTTCTCTCTGTCAGTAAAATAAGCACAGAAAGATATCCTGTGAATATCTGGCTGCAATGTATGGGAATGACTCTCATTCTGGAGTGAAAATGAGAGAAGAGAAAAACTCCTCTCTCTCAGAATAACAGTAGTATTGTTTCCCCAAATAATCTGCTTTCTTCCCAACGCTGAGAAAGGTGATTTGTAACCATGTTTTCAGAAGATTGCTGTGCATGGCAGCCTAGAGTTCAGAGAAAACTGTGGACAAATTTCAAAACATTCTCTTTTTGCAATAACACAATGTTATCTAGCAAGCATATTTCTGCACTCCAGCATTATCTGTTTATTCATTCTAATTCCCTATAGTCTGCCGGCTGCTTATAATTTACATGGGGTGGACGTAGTGAAATCACAAAATTAAGTGTTATAGTTTATTTTACTGCCTGGTAAAATAATTGAGAGAGGTTGGTAAAACACCATTGCTCCAGGCTAATTCACATTGTACCCCAGGTTCAGATTACCATGTCAGCAGCAATCCATTCTTGAAGATTTCAAGACCAAGCATGAAACTAACATATGGATGTGTGTGCTCTCAGAGGGGTGTCTTCTGATGTTAAATCCCGGACCCGACTTCCCGGGCCCCCAGGGTTGTGGTCTGCACCCCGGACCGGGCTCCTAAAATGGCGGGGGCCAGCGTGCCCATTTTTGGCACACGCAAGGGCCGCACCGGGGTGGGGGGGAAAACCAAACCCTGGATTCCCCGGCGGGCTTTGCGGCCGTGGGCATCCAGGCATCACCCAGCCCGTGCAGGCACAAAGCTGCCAAATAGGGGAAAACCCCCCGCATTCGGTGCTCACTTCCAGTCGTTAAAACCCAGTGCGACGGCTGGCTGAGGGATCCGGGACAAAGTGGCTGGGGGGAAAGAGCTCCAGGGCCAGGACACCCCCAGTGTTCCGTCTTGTGGCCCGGGAGGCCAGGCAAGCCAGCTGACAAAGCGGTGGCTGGGAAGAGCCCCGGGGGACCAGGAAAACCCCCAACGCTCCGTCTTACTGGCCCGGGAGCCGGGCGCAAGCCAGTTAAAGGGAGCGGCTGGCGGGGGAAGAGTTTGGGGGCCAGGCCCAGCCCCAGGTTCCGGCTTGTGGCCCTGAGCCAGGGGAAAAAGGGCAAACCCCTTGGCAACAGAGCTGGCGCGGGACCCAAAGCCTACCCAAAGCAAAGGGGGGCTAGTCTTGGAGGGGCCCGGCCTTGCAGAAAGCACAGGGTGAGAAAATTAGGGGGAGCGCATGGGTTTGCTCTGCCGGGTTTCGGGCCCGGGGGGAAGCAGGGCGGGGGTTTTTTAAGGGCCGCGGGCAACAGGGGGACTTCATTTTTGTTTTTTGTTGTGGTTTTGCGTTCTCCCCCTCAGCAGGTGGGGGAAAGGGAGCGGGGGCGGGGGCCCCCGGGGGAAATTTACCCCCCAGAAAACCAGGTCCCCAAATGCTGGGGCAGAGCCGGTGGCAGGGGGTCTTTGGGGGTGGGCAGCTGGGGCCACCCCTAGCAACAGCTTGTCCTTTAGTGGGCGGGCATCGGGGGGCCAAAAGGGATGGGGACAAGGGAAATTTAAAACCCCATTACAAAAAAATATCCCACCAGGGCGGCCCCAAAAGGCTCCCCTCCCCCCCACCCCCGAGGGCATTGGCCAAGGAAAAACCTTGCCAGACGAAAGCAACAGGGCCCCGGCCCCAAAAAAGGGCCCCTGCCGGGGTGCACTGAAAAAATAGCCTGAGCAGGAAGCTCATTTGGGTTTAATACTTGCCCCAATGGGGGGGGGGATCCCCCCCCCGAATTTCCCAAAACCATCTCCCAAGTAGTATGCCCCAAAGCAGCAACCCCCCATTCCCAAAACCCAGCAGCCAGTAGCAAGAAACCAAAGCAGGGGCCCCTCCCCTTTTCCCCCAGCAGGCAGTTTAAAAAAAATTTTGGCCCAGGTGTTACCCTTTTAATCTCCGCCCCTGGTGAACATGGCACAGGTCCCCAGGCCTAGCAAAAAAATTCGTACCCACTTTAGCCCCCAACTGCAGGCAAATTTTTGTGGTACCCTAAAGCCCCCCAGAAAACCAAATTTTGGGCCCCCCCAAACACCACAGGTAAACTGGGGTACCCTCGTGGCGGGAAACGGCTTTGGCCCCTTTCCCACGGGTTTAAAACAATTTTTAAACCCCTCAGTGGCTGTTCCCAAATGGGGTTTTCCCTACACCTCAAGGGGGAACGGGGGCCCCTTTGGCGGCGAAAACCACCTTGGCCTTACATCTCAGGCTGTTTTCGGGCCCCCTCAGGCCCCCGAGGATCCCAGTGTTTCCCAACCGTCGGTCTCGAGGGGGGGGACCCAGACCACGGCACAAGGGAAAAAAAGGAGGCCCCGGGCCCCGTCCAGGCCCATTTGGGAAACCCACGGGAGGGGAGTCATCTTCTGGGGGCCCGTCTACCAGTGGGGGTTTTCCCTCCGATGAGGAGGAAAGGGTCAGGGATTTTTGGGGGGGGTTTGCCGCCAAAAACAGTGGCCTTGCCACGTGACCCACTCGGGCAAGGGCTGGGTTTCCCTTTAAAGTCAAAAGAGGGGGGGGGGTCATCACAGGACCAAGGGGGCCGGAAATGGTCATCCTTCAGGATGAGAGGACCCTCCCCCCCGGGCCCTGCCATAAGGAAGAGTTAGGAAGGTTTTTCTCCAGGATTTTTGTGGACGTCTTAAATGGTAAAACCCGGGAGGAGGGAAAAAGTAAAAATCCAGGGATAGCAGGAGAAAGAAACCCAGACACCAAACGGTGGAGGGACATTCGAGAACTGGTCGAGGGCTTTTCGATTGGGGTTTTGTTCAGGCCTTACCCGGAGAGGGCATGGCACCTAAAAAACCCATTTTAAAAACATTTATGTGAAGGAGGAAAGGGGGGGGAGGGGCGGCCTTAGGTCGATTAAGGTTTAAAAAAGAGAGCGTCAAAAGCGCAAAAAACGGGTGGGATTTGGTGCTAACAAACTCTGGTTATGGGAGGTGGGCCCCCACCTAAAAAGGCGGAAGGAGGTGTAGGGCAACCCCGTGGGTACAGGGAGAACCCTCAAAAAGGATATGCGGGGAACTCCGGGTTGGGAATGAACAGGGGCAAATGAAAAATTCGACATGAGTGTGACATTGTTTGGCACGCCCCCAGCGGTCCTGTCAAGGCAAAAAACTACGAACCAGCCCTTTCGGGGAACCAGGCCTCCATCTAAACCAAATTTTTGCGGGAAAAACCCACAACAGAAACCCCCGTTCAAAGCCAAGTCTGACCCGGTCGAAAGTAAGGGGCGCGCCAGGCGCCCCCGGGACTTAGCCAAAACTCCGGTTTAGAACATCAGTCCACTGGGGGGGCCCCACCGGCCATCGGGGGAAAGGGGGTTCCCGGGCATTGGATCCCGACCCAATGCCGGGCCCAGAGTACTGCAGTTTCCCCAATCATAAAGCGTGGCCTTTACATTTTGCCCATAAAGCCCAAGGTGCAGGTGTTCAATTGGGGGGTATATAAACCCCAAAGGTTTGGATGGCCCAAAGTAGGGGCCCCTTTAGTGTTTTTGGGGTAGTGGGCGGCAACAAACTAAAAAAAATAAATAAATAAATAAAAAAGTGTCACAGTTTGTGGCAAGCAAGGTTTGGGGAAGGTGGATTGCGTTGAGCAAACAGTTGTGGAAAACGATATCACAGGCATCTGGATAAAGGGGTTTTGTAGACTTGTTTTTAAAACAGATGTGATTAGGGTTTTAATTAAAATTTTGTGAGAGGAATGAACTTTACTTCAAAGGTAGATAGTCTTCTTGGTTTTAGGAAAGAATGGAGACAAGTTTTTCGAAACAGTTTAAATTTTGTGCCTCAGTTGGTTTCCCCCAATTTTCACTTCAGGGAAAGCATCCCCTGTTACCTGTGTCTCCTACAAATATGTTCTTTGAGGAATATGGTTCCCTGTATTTGGAGAACTACGTATAGAATGAAAAAACCCCGAGGAGAAATTGTGGTTTTTGGGTAAAAAAACATGGTGGGAAGGGTAACCATGCCATCAGATAGTAAGAAAAGGAAAAAAAGAGAAAGAGGGGAAAAAGAAAAAGTGTGGGTTTTCCCAAAAAGGGAAGGGACAGTGGGATGGTGGGGTTAAGGAATTTCTAAACCAAAACTGCTGGTCAGGTTGTTGTGCTAGTGTGTGGAAATAAAAAAAACAAATGTAAAGGAAAGTAAAATTGGGGGAGAGGAAGAAGAGACAGAGTACAGTGATGAGGAGGGGACTCAAGAGATTTTTAACCTGAGCAAATTAGTTAAACAAAAAAAGAAGATTGAAAATTTCCCCTCCTTTATGAGTTCTGGAAGCTAGTCCAGTTCCCCGAAGATATTGTTGGCGTATTTTTTTTTTTTTTCATGTAGAGAAAACCTGTGGGCGTGAAAGGACCAGCCCTTTTCAAAGTGATGCCCATATGTGTTTACAGGTCTCATAATCACCACCCCATATTTTTGGCTACAATGGATGTTTCTGTGCTAAAATCAAAAGTTGTTTTTTTTCATCCCGAGGTAGCCATTGCTAAATCTAGCCGTTGCAGTTTTCTATTGAAGCTATTTTACAGGCATGCTGCTCATATTTGGAAAAAGCAGGTAAGTAGTAAAAGCGATGACACAAAGAGGGTGAGATGGACCAACAGATGGTTTGCATTAACTACAATTCAACAAAAACTGAATGAAAACATAAAACTCATAGAAATGACAGAGGAGACTCCCTTATGTATGCTTTCTTCCGCCCTTTTAGTGTAGTATACTCCAGATAAATACTTGCAAAAGCAGCACAATTTTTTTCATTAGCCTCTTTTTAATAATGCCCGGTTTATGTGTTCCTTGGCTCCCCCCTTTACTTTGTGCATTCTTTGATCAATCTACAAGTAAAGAGATTGATTAGCCCTGAGACTGGGGATTGGAGAAAGAACTGTATGGGAATGGAAAAAAAATTATTGACCTTTATCTTGTGGGTAGACTAACAAAATATTTTAATTATATGGGTCACTTTTTTTCCTCTGAAAGTCACTGTGGCAATTATCCAATTCAGAGGCGATAGTAAGATGTTTGCCACTCTAGACATTGTTCTTGCTGCCCAATCAATCCCCCAAGAGTCTGCCTGTATCCTTTTTTCTTTCTGTTTGTAAAAGATGCCCGACAGACAAATAAGGCCCTTTATATTGTAAGCAAAAATGTCAGAAATCACTCCAAAAGGGAAGTTAGACCAAATAGAGACTCTTTTTACCAAAAAGTTCTAATTACTGCAATTGATTGTAATAATTGATCTCCAAATTTTCCCAGGGTGAAATTTATTGCATTTTTTTTTTTAAATCAAGGAAAATGGAAAAAAAGTACTGCAAAGGCAGCGTTGGCTAGCTTGGCCCTTTTAGATGTTAATTTCAGCATCTCTCATCTTTCCCCCACCTTGGGCATTGTGGTATGCCAATGGGATGTGCAATTAAAAACCCAAAAAACTACGAGACAAGATGTCCAACCTGACTTCAAATTTGCACATGAATGGAGCATGGACTATTGTAGACTATTTTCAAATGCAGTTATTGTAACAAGGTACCCACAGAAAACAATTATTCTCACTAAAATGTATTAGCGTGGACTATTACATCTATTAGCTTTGGTGGCATTTCAAAAGTTTCTATTTTATTTATGTCTGGGATTCTTGCGGACGGGACTAAAAAATTACAATCATATATCCCCAGCATGGCCGTCCTGCCACTGGCTCCTAGTTCGGTTCCGCATCGCCCCTCAAGGTTCTAACTATGACTACAAACCCCTAAAGGTTTGGGAAACCTCACTACTTGTCAGAAAACCCTTCTCCCATTGAAAACCCCCCATAATAGCCACTCCCCCCAGGCTAGGTGTTTGAGGCAACAAACACCACAAGAGGCCTAAAAGGAAAAAAAAAAAGAAATGGGGGGGCCTTTTTCTGCTTTTTGCCCCTCGCCTGTGGAAAAACCCTTTCCCACCAAAACATATGCCTGCCCCCCCTCTTTGGCTCCCTTTTAAAAAACGTTTAAAAACTTGGCTATTTAAGCAGGCATTCCCTCAAATTTTAATGCAATCTTAGTGTTTACCCTTTTCATCTTGATTTTTAATGATTAGCCTGCCAATAATAATGCATTGTTTTTTGTCATTTTAAATATTAGTTTTATTTTTATTTTGTTTTATTACTATTTTATGGTTTTATTGTATGAATTTTTTTAAAATTTTTTTAATTGTTGTAATCTGCCCAGAGTGACCTTGCTGCCTAGATGGGTGGTATAAAAATTAAATAAATGAATAAATAAAAAATAAATTTAAATGAAAAAATTAAAAAAAATTAAATAAATATCCGGTGAGATTATCTGGAAGTTGGGGCATGGCAACGGACTTCTTTTCCTCAAGAGACTGAAACTTTTTCCTACTTTTTCAAGCAGCTTCAAAAAACAGATTAGCAGTCAGGGGAAATCGGCTAAAAAACTGGGGGTTCATATGATCCCTGAAACCCACCCCAATTTAAAAAATCTGGTTGCATTGTTTTGGACACACTGAGTTTTATTGGAACTGTGTTGTTAATTTGTTGTCAAATCTTTCCCTGGATTTTGGGGGCCCAATACTTTAAATGACTTCCAGAGGGCCCTGTCATTGATACCCCTGTAGAGGCCCATCAGAAAAATGAGCTAAAAAGAAACTTTTTTCAGGGGGCAATAATTATTAACCCATGGGATAAAATTTGCTTTACTTCTCTTTATCACTTTCTTGAAGAACTAAAATAAATGGGGAAACTTTTGCATGCATTAGAATAATTGAACTGTTGATGCAATAAAATAAAATGTCGGTTTTCTTATCCCAAGAAATCTGTCTTCTCTTCAGAAAACATCCGTTTTCTGTGTCATTTAATATCATTTTTATGGCAAAAGCATTGATGAAGTGGCCGCCACCCTTTTGGGAAAGTTTGATCTTTTAATTGATATTTTCATTTTTGAAAGTGCCACAAAAAAAACCCCTGTTGTTTTCACAGTAACAGTAAAAATTTGGGGCTGTTGCGATTATCTACGCATACACGATCAAAGACAGAGCAGTTTTTTCCCGTGCTGTGTTGCCTAGACAACCAGACAAAGCAGGCTGCTTGCTTTCAAGATTTTCTCATTGATTTTAAACAAAGTCTTCAGGCAGTTGGGAAAAATCTTGGTAGAAAACAGAGAAACAGACAGGAATTTGCCCTGGAAAAGAAATGTAGATTTGATAAATTTTCTAAAAAATTTCTGCTTTTAATTGTTAGCTAAATTGCACAATACCCTTGCAGAACCAAAATTTTTCACATACTTGAGTATAAACGCCCCAGGCACAAATCAAAAAACTTTCACTTCCCGTGCTAGAGGCCCTTGACTTTCATAATGGATGCATGCCATGTGCGTAGGGTGCAAAATGTGTGCCACTGAAATCCAAAGGGAAAACTTTTTCACACCTTTTTTAAAAAATTTGAACTCAGTTAAAGGGCCCCCTTCAATCTCTTTTGTATCAGATTATATTATTTGTATGAAACACATTTTGGACCCCAAAACAGTGCAAAAATACGTTAAAACATACTGTATATACAGTTTCAGAAAGTTTTTACCAGGAAACTGTTATTCATCTATACCCTTGATAGCCTTAATTTTGAAATGGGGGTTTTCATTTTTCTCCCGTGGGCACATCTGTTTTTAACTAAATTGAGCTGTTTTCAATAGCAAGGTGAATAAAAAAAGGGAAACCCTCTGGGTTTTCTTATTGCTTTCTCCCTCATTATGGTTTTGGTTTCAACCAAACTCCCTCGAATTCTGTATTCTGAGAATACTTCTTTATTTAGGTTGGGGGCATTGCTTTTTGTTGGTCAAATAAAATGGTGGGGAAAGTTTCATTTGACTTTTTATTTTTCCCCCCCCCCCTTTTTTTAAAGAAAAAAAGGCTTTTTGGGGATTGGAGGTGGTAGGTAGCCACAGCAGTTGGGCTAATGCTGGACCATGAGAGTGTTTTTAGACTCCCACTATCCCAACCAAACCCCCTTGGGGGGGGACACCCTGGGGATTTTCATGATCTTGGTAATTTTCCAGGAAAAGGTTTTTTAAAGTTAGGGGAGTGGAACCCCAAATTAAATTTGGAGGTGCTGAAATGCTCCAACATTTAAGGGATTTTAAGAGAAAATTTGGAAACCATTCTATCGATCTGCTTTGGGTCTGGATCCCGGGGGGGGGGGGGGGTTTGGGCTTGGTGGCCCATAGGGCCTTTTCCAAAGGGTAGTCAGCAAATTTAAAGAGGCGACACACGTTGGGGTTTTGGGTTTAAAAACGGGCCAAAAATTTTTTAATTATAATAACTGGTTTAAAAAACTTTATCAACTGAACAGTAACTTTATTTGGGGGGTTTTGTGAGTTTTTGCAATGGGAAAACACGAGTTGTTATTCTTAAAAAGGTTTCCCTAAACTCCCAAAAATTTTTTGCAAACCCGGGTTCCCGGGTGCAATGAGGATACCATATTGATTGGGCCCTCCCCATTACCAAATTTTTGGCAGTCCCCCTGTTATTGTTGGGATTAAATTACCTGCATCTCTCATCTACCTGATCTACTTATTAGAATGGGGACTGCCGCGGACCTTGATTATTTATAAGGCTCTGTATGATATTTAATATTATATTGCGCTACCCGCCAATTGTGACCGAGGGGAATAACAACCCGTCGCCACATGTGAATGATGGGATGGGCGAAAACACGCCGCCACTCAAGGCCAATCAGAGTGGCGGTCAAAAATTCCCATCCGGCCCGAAGCGACCAGCAAAGCATCATCATCACATATAAAAGTGGCGGGACGCGGGCGGGGAATCGTCGACTGAGAGGGCAGCCGGTGGGGTGGGCGTGGCCAAGCCTTATATGGCCACGCCGCCGGCGTAAACTACGCCGGTTGCGTAGCCCACCACCGCCTGCCAGCTGACAACCGGCAAAACCCTCCCCTGCGCCTCACTCAGAGACGCGGGGAGGCATTGCCAGGCTAAGTCAGCAATAACGAGGCGACACACGTTGGGCTTGGTTAAACACGGGCCACACTTTATTAATTATAATAACTGGTAATAACTTTATCAACTGAACAGTACCTTTATTGGAGGGTCTGTGACGTAGCGCAATGAAATCACGAGTTGTTATTCTTAAAGGTCCATAAACTCCAATAATTTATTGCAGCCGGTTACGGATGCAATGAGGATACCATATTGATTGGGCATCCCCATTACCAATTTCTTGGCAGTCCCCTGTTATTGTTGGGATTAAATTACCTGCATCCTCTCATCTACCTGATCTACTTATTAGAATGGGACTGCCGGGACCTTGATTATTTATAAGGCTCTGTATGATATTTAATATTATATTGCGCTACCCGCCACATAAGAGACGCACCGCCGTCTTTACCCCAACCTACCACACAGGTAGGCCCACAGACCCTCCCGGATGTCATCGAGGAAAACTCCAAGGCCCGCGTCGGACAAATGAACTCCATCGGGCCGGAAAAAACTCCAATCCGAGCTGTGATAGCGGGATGTGGGATAACTGAACCGACCTCAGCTATTAACAAAACGGGCGACCTCCGGTTAACACCTTTGCGAGATTTATGCATCTTCTGGGGTGGATGATGCGCACCCCACTCCAATCTAGGGGGATGGCCGACCACATAATCCACACTGTGGGTCGACTGGCCTTAAACGCTCTCAGGTCAAAAATGATCTGGAGAGCCCAAAGACTTGCCGGACATCCGGGTCAAGTCATTCCTCCCAAGTGGATAACCACAATGGAGGGGGAAGGGTCGGGGGGTTCAGCAAGGCTGTCGACAGGAAGGCACTCCAACGCATGCCCCGGATCCCTTTCCAAGCCAAGTCGGCCCACTGCTCCAGGCCAAGGTTACGGCCGCGTACGGACCTGACGGCAAACTTGGCGGCCCAATAAATGAAGCTGTGACCGTAAATAAATATCCTGATACGCCTGCCGTCCGCCGAGCCTGCAAAACAGAGAGAGAAGAACACCGACCCGTTTCACGGGTACATTAACGGTGCGAACATAAACCTTGTACTGGTGCGACTTCCACGCCCGATTCTGTTGAATGCCAGCAGTGCCCACGCCCAGGGCGGCAGCAGTAGATGCTGCCCCTATTCGAAAGGAATGAGTCCCAAATCGCAAATGTGGTACTCCAGCAAGGTGGAGAGCCCTTGAAGTCAATTTCCAAAATTGGTTAGGGGTCAATGGTGACCCATCCAGATGTTGAAACAAATAGCCCTGTCGGTTGGGCAAGCAAAAGCATAATCGCGTAGGGCCAAAATGGGGCAAATGCGTTGTTCCGAACACCTACGAAGGTGTATCGTGCAACCCCTACCACGCTGATCTGTCTTGGACCTGCGAATGCGCAGGGAAGCTCGCTCAGCCTCCAAAGTCAAGTCAGACCATAACAAAGCCGTGGCCGAATTGTCAGTTTTAGGAAGGCACCAGCTCGCTGACTCGCAGAGCGGCAAAAAAGGCTACTAGCGACGCAGCGTGCAGCAAAATAACCTCAAAACGATCAATACAAACTTGATGCCATACTGTGCAAGTAGGAGCAAAATTGAAGGTGAAATGGGTTGGCGAGTGTCACGTGGCTTCCCCTTTTCTCCGCGCCCAACCCTCTATCATCTTAGTTATCTGAAACTGACAATCAGGCAGAGCCCAGCCTGGGCCTTAGCATAGTAATAAAGGGCAGACATCTTACCTGAATGGTCCGTGGAGCAAGGCCCTTAAAATGTAAATAAACAGCAAACTGCACCAATTGATCGGCCGTTGCCGGCCATAACCGGGGGCACCCTTCCGAACACAGAAACGAGCGTACTCTGCGCAGGCCGCAGCGTATGCCCGACGAGTGCTGGGAGCTAAGCCAAACCCATAGCCCTATTGGCCTCTACCCGCCAAGCTTCCATACCTCGGGTGGTAAACGGTCGGGTTCCATCATGGCTTGAGGAGAGCTAGCGCTCTGAACCGTTCCATTGTTGACGGGACAGAGCGTCAGCCAAATCGTTCCGAACCCCGCACATGAACAGCTCGAAACAAATGTTAAACCTTAAACAACGCAGGGTGAAGGCACGAACCAAGGCCATGACCCGCTTGGACTTAGACGTCAGGTGATTTATAATGTAGACCACCGCAAGATTATCACAATGGAATTTTAACAGCTGAATCAGACCACAGTTCGCCCACAGGTAGAGTGCACCACAATAGGGAAGAGTTCCAGGAAGGTGAGGTCCCGGGTCAGTCCTGACCGATGCCACTCCTGCGGCCACTGGCCAGCACACCATCGCCCCCTGAAGTATAGCCCGAAACCGATGGAACCTGACGCGTCCGTGTGTACCTGAAGATCAGCAGCTAGGGCCGACTCAGCACGCCAAAAACAGACGCCATTAAACCTAGATATAAACTCGATCCATGTGTCGAGATCCTGCCTGATAGGGGCAGATAGGCGACGCCTATGGTGCGGGTTGCGGAGGCCTACTGTTGCGTCACAGAGCCGGCGCAAAAAGGGGCGGCCGGGTGCTATTACCCTGCAAGCAAAATTCAGGTGGCCAATAAGCTGCTGAAGCTCACGGAGTGTGACTCTTTTTTGCCGAACTGACAATCATGATCAGATTCAACATATCGGACAACTTCTGTAGGGGAAGACGACAGGTTTGGGCAACCGTATCTAATTCAATGCCCTAGAAGGTTAGTTCAGTCGTAGGGCCCTCCGTTTTATCCTCAGCTAAGGGCCAAACCGAGCTCGGCCGCCATATCCTGAAATATTGACATAAGACGTGCACACTGGCCCGTGCCCGCCGCTCCTGCAAACAAAAAATCGTCCAGATAGTGGACAACATGGGTGGTCCGTGCGCGATGTCGGGAACGCCCATTCAATAAACGTGCTAAAGCGCTCGAATGCGGCACATGAAATGGAGCATCCGAAAGGCATGGACCTGTCCATATAGAATCCCCCTTCGAAGGAGAAGCCCAAAAGCTCGCAGTCGTCCGGTGTGAACGGGTAACAGCCGGAAGGCAGACTTGACGTCGCACTTCCCAATCTCGGCCCCCACCCCACAGGACCGGACCATCCGCACAGCTCATCAAAAGATGTGTAGTGTACGGAAGCCAACTCCTGCGGATACCGTCATTGACTGAGGAACCCGCCGGGTAAGACAGGTGATGAATTAAGCGGTACTCACCCGGCGTCTTCTTTGGCACAACTCCCAGTGGGAGACTCGGAAGTTAGGAGAAGGTGGGTTCCCGAAGGGCCCAGAACGCGTCCTGCGGCGAGTTCTGTGGCAATCTTCTTTCGGACAACATCCTCCATACCTCGTAAAGATTTGAGGTTTGGTGACATGAAAGGCCGTCTCTGGCCTGACGCCGGGATTCTAAAGCCGTATTGGAACCCATGCAAAAGGTACTGTGCATCACCGGCGGAGGGGTAGCTACGCAGCCACGCCCTCAGGGTTTCCGACTTTATGGGACTAGGTCCCTTTCGGGGGCAAATTGCTGCCCGGCTGTGTTCGTTTGCCTCCGGGTCCCTACCGGTATCTCCCCCAGATCTACCCGAGTGCAGGTACTGGCTGGTGGTGTAGCCCCGCATGCGGAGCAGGCATGCGGAATCTGCACTGCCGACGTCCACAGGCCCTCTGTTGTTAAATTCGAAGCAACCAGCCTGGGTTGAACAGACTGGCCCGCATTGGTGCGGGGATTGCCTGCAGCGCCCGAGCGCAAAAACCGGTGGGCCGCTATCGAATCGGTCATTGGACCGGTTGGGTCCGCTCACACGCACGCAGAGGTAGCTATGTGGGCGATCCAACGTAAAGCGGGCTCCTTAGCGATCCGACGCCGAAACCCCTCATCGTACATGAGCCACGCCATGGAAGGGAGGTCCTGACGCGCCCGAATAACCAAATCCAGGTTAATGCCATAATTTTGCGCCCTTATGTGGATGGGCCTCTGAATAAATCCCGGCAAAAATGATAAAGGCGTTCAGCCAATTATTCCATGAACGTTCCGGTTTTCGTTTACGGATCCGTTCTTTCTCCTTGTAATACTAGCTTCTCAAAATCTTTAACATCAATCTCCATGTTAAGGAGGTCGAAAATATCGACATATTTACCCGCGACAATCTTCTCAACCATACCCTCGGAAAGATGGTCCCCTAAGGGCAGAGATTCATCAGCCTCGGGATGATCTCCTATAGCTAGGGTAGGAGAGTCGGGCCCTTCGCGGGTTGTCGGACGTCGGTGCCGCGGGCGGGGGTGCCGGAGCGGCTTTGGTTTGCCGCTGAGGGACGGAAATTGACAAGTCAAGAACGGGTTCCATCCGAGCCGCACCTCGGCCCGCAAGGCAGCCACGTCGGGGGGTGGCGGGATTAACCCCGAGGTACCACCCCTCCATGCATAGCGCACGGCGTAGAGCCGGCGGGGGAGCAGTGTGAATAGTGTCCGGCCACGGCCAGGAGACACGCCGGGGCGTGAGGCCATGTGTGAAGGCGCGTACTCACCCCTCCCAGGCGAGTCAAGGGCGCGCCCTGCAACGGGACTGCCGATCCGGTGGTATTGGAAGAGGTCAACGGCCTGATGGTCCGACACCTCCGTAGTATGCAAGTCCAGTGAAGGCGAGGGAGCCGGTGGTCGTTCAGGCCGCCGGTGTGTCGTTTGTTCGCGGAGGCCGGTCGAGTCACCAGGAATCCGATCAGAAGGCGATGGCGCCGCCTGGGTAGAGGTCCCTGCAAGAGAAGACTCAAGAGTGCCGCGCGAGACTCCATTAATTCAGCAACCATTCTCAAAGCGGATGTCTTCCGACCTTGCCCATCTCCTGTGCTAGCACCGCCGCCATAAAGCCTGAGCCATCCTTGCTGGCGTGCCCTCTCGCGTTCTAATCGGGAAAGCTTCTTCCACGCTGCGCCAAGGCGGCCACTCATCATCGGAAGATGATGGGTCCTCATGAGTAGGGGGAGGGGCAGGCCTCTTCTTAACTGGGGCCTTGCCCTTGCCTTTTCCAGTACCCTTCTTGGGTGCCATGAGAGATGATGGTGACAAATAAACGGGTAAGGACGTGGGCTTATTAATAATAAATCCCTTCCTGACAGTCTCCTGCTGTCAACCCCTGTCAGCAAGTGGATGATAGAGGATAAAGGTAAGGCCTTGGAAACAGTGCTAGGGGTGGCCAACAAAATGGCCGCCGATGAAGCCTGGTTGACCAACTAAGGCCCCTATCGGCTTCAATAAAGGCCTAAGCTAACAATTATCCCTCACCCCGGTGCCAACCTACCACCCAAAGGCAAGTTGACCCCCAAGTTATGCCAGATGGCAAGCACCGGGGCAAGACCGTGCGGATGGCTGAGATGAAGCCTTGCGGGGACAAATGGCCGCCGCCAGCCCCAAGTGCCCAGGTCTCGCCCCTGGGATTAAGCGCCTAGCCGCGGGACGCCTGACACTCGTCCCCCTCAGGCGTCCACCCGCCGAATGACCAATTAATCCCCCACTAACGGGGGATGGCGCGGCTAGCGAACCAGGGAGGCCACTAAAAGGCCGGATCGCTGACGCGATGCAGCCCACAGCCGGCGCACACACACACACGCGCTGCCGCGGCCCCGGCAGAAGCCGGTCCCAAGCGCGGCAATGCCCCGGACAGCCGACGCCGAGCGCCGGATCTCCTCCGGACCCCCCCCCAAGGGCCGACTCGGGTCAGCCGGTAATCCCTGTTCTGCCCACCCCCACCCCGCGCTCCGCGAGCTCACGAGCCCGGCGGAGCTCCCTCCCCCCACCCGCAAGCAGTCAGACCAAAAGAAAAAGGAAAGAAAAACAACTCAGCCTGGGATAAAAAGTCGGAGCTCTGCAGCGTTCTCTCCGGCCAGAATCGTCCGACTGAGAGGCAGCCGGTGCGGTGGGCGTGGCCAAGCCTTATATGGCCACGCCACCGGCGTAAACTACGCCGATTGCGTAGCCCACCCACCGCCTGCCAGCTGACAGCCGGCAAAACCCTCCCCTGCGCCCCACTCAGAGACGCGGGGAGGCATTGTCTGTGAAGATTCTCAGTCATTCAGGTGAAATTATCCAGAAGCTGAATCATGGCAACTGGAATTCTTTTCTTGTTAGAGCAAAACACCTTGTTCCTTATCCAAGTAGCTTCCTCATTCTACTACTTGGTTGAGTAGCAAAATGTTTTGATCTAGAAAGAAAAAAAGTCTAGTTGCCATGACTCAACTTCCAGATCATAAGGCCATTGAACTCAGTGAGTCTATGATTCTTTTTTTAAAGGACATTTCCAGACTAGTTAAAGCACTTCATGGGGGTTTGGGATTGAATTTGGCACAAAACCTATCTGGTCTTACCCAATCCACTTCATGTTACATTGTTGAGGCCACCTCTTAATCCTGTTTACAATTTGAAATTGGTTTAATAGCAACAAAATCTTAACCCTGACTCTTGAATGAATGAATGCTTTATTGCAGTCAGTGATCAAATCCAAAATACATATGAACTGGTTTCTCTTCTGATCATATAAGCCCTTACTCTTAAATTTGCACTTTTCAAATTCTTGATGTCTCTCTTTTCCATTTTCATTTCTCTCACCTCTTATAACTCTGTTTGCATACAATATATACATAGAGGGCTGTCATAAAACGAGGCATTTCTACAGCTTATCAAAACAAATATTTCTCTTCTATTAGCCCTAAGAATCCAGAATGTGAATCGGAAACATATATTTTAAGTACAGATATACTCAGCAGATGAAATTCTAGTGAGGCACTGTTTCAAAGAGTAAATGTACTAAAATAATAATAATGTGTTGTTGGATCAATTCTGACTTGCAATGTTTTCCAGAAAGTGTACTCAGATGTGATTTACTGTTCTCTTTTTCTGGGCATCCACTTGGGGCTGTGTAGCATGCCCAATGCTACGCAGGCTGGCTGTATTTGCAGGAGGACAGTGGGGGAATTGAGCTCTCTATCTCTGGCTCTGTAACCAGTTACTTAAACCACTAAGCTAACCAGCCAGTGGAAAATACTAAAGGGGAAAGATATGTTTGGATGAGCAGTGAAACGTTTCAATCTCCCAAGAAAAAGAAATCCAGTTGCCATGACTCAACTTCCAGATTATCTCAGGGTACACTTGTAGAGTTGGGAATGTCCTTGATGAGCTGTCCCACCTGTTTGGGTTTAAAGAACCTACCCTAGAGATGAGCACAAACTTCAGTGTGGAGGTTCACACTGGATCATTGGACTGGCACCATGGGTGCTGCACATTCACTTCCCCTTCCTTCTCCAACCAGATCACTCACCAGCTGGTGTGCACTGCCCCTTTCCTCTTTGGGCATTCAACCAGTTCTGTAAGGAATGTGTGCTTCCTCCTCCTGATAGCCAAACACTCAGATGAGGATGGTGGTAGAGGGATTCCTGCAGCACTGTTCTTGAAGTGAGCAGCTGCTGGAGGAAATGGGCAAAGGAAGCAGGCCCTCCTGCCAGGACAGAACAAATGTGAAGAGTAGGGATGGGCACCTTACAAAAATGACATGCTGTTTCATCATTTTGTAAGCTTACAAAACTTTACCAAAACAAAATGAAACAGCAAACAGTTGTGTCATCAAGAAATGAATGAAACACCATTTTTTTGTTTCGGAAATGTAAAACGATTCATCTTAGCCTCTTGATCCAGCATCTTGAGAACAAGAGATTTATTTTTTATTAACTGACTGATTTCTTTTCCTTTCTTCCTGTGCCTCAGCTGTTGAGATAGCTTATCTCTGATCTTGATCTGCCTGAAGTAGCCATCCCAGGAGCTGGAGTGTTCCCTTTGTTGGCTAGTGTTCTGCAAGTTGATTTAAACTGATTGCTTTCCTTTCCTTTTTAAGTGAAATAATAATAATGTGTTGTGGATCAATTCTGACTTGCAATGTTTTCCAGAAAGTGTACTCAGATGTGATTTACCATTCTCTTTTTCTGGGCATCCACTTGGGGCTGTGTAGCATGCCCAATGCTACGCAGGCTGGCTGTATTTGCAGGAGGACAGTGGGGGAATTGAGCTCTCTATCTCTGGCTCTGTAACCAGTTACTTAAACCACTAAGCTAACCAGCCAGTGGAAAATACTAAAGGGGAAAGATATGTTTGGATGAGCAGTGAAACGTTTCAATCTCCCAAGAAAAAGAAATCCATTTGCCATGACTCAACTTCCAGATTATCTCAGGGTACACTTGTAGAGTTGGGAATGTCCTTGATGAGCTGTCCCACCTGTTTGGGTTTAAAGAAACCTAACCTAGAGATGAGCACAAACTTCAGACTGGAGGTTCACACAGTATAATTTGAATGGCACCATTGTAGCTGCACATTCACTTCCCCTACCTTCTCAAACAAGATCACTCACCAGCTGCTGAGCACAGCCCCTTTCCTCTTGGGCATTCAACCAGTCCTGTAAGGAATGTGTGTTCCCTCCTCTGATAGCCAAACACTCAGATGAGGAGGTGGTAGAGGGATTCCTGCAGCACTGTTCTTGAGTGAGCAGCTGCTGGAGGAAATGGCAAAGGAAGCAGGCCCTCCTGCCAGGACAGAACAAATGTGAAGAGTAGGGATGGGCACCTTACAAAAAAAATGACACACTGTTTCATCATTTTGTAAGCTTACGAAACCTTACAAAACTATATGAAACAGCAAACTGCATGTCATCAAGAAATGAATTGAAACACCATTTTTTGTTTTGGAAATGAAATGATTTGTCCTAGCTTCTTGATCTACCCATCTTGAGAACAGGAGTTTTATTTTTTTAACTGATTGATTTGTTTTCCTTTCTTACTGCGCCTCAGTTGTTGAGATAGCTTATCTCCGATCTTGATCTGCCTGAAACTAGCCAGGAGCTGAGCTGTTCCCTTTGCTGGCTGTGTCTGCAAGTTGATTTAAACTGATTGTTTTCTTTTCTTTTTTAAGTAGGACTGGGGATGTTATTTTTAAAATATTTTCTTTCCTTCCCTCACCATGCCAATCAGCTGTTGAGTTTATGTCCCCAATACCTCCATCAAGCAGCTCGCTATTAGGTTTCTAGCTTGTTTACAAAGGGTTCTTTGCTGGAAAACAAATTGATTGGAAGGTTTGGGGATCTTTGATTTAGGGCAGTGGACTCTCTGTTAGATAAAAAAAGCTCCCCATTATTTATAGCCTTATGAAGCATTTTGTTTCATGATGAAATTTTTTTTAAAAAATCTGTTATTAGTTAAATGAAATGAAATGAAATGAAGAGTGAAATGAAATGAAATGAAATGAAATGAAATGAAACACTATATTTCCACTTTGTGCCCATCTCTAGTGAAGTGGGGGGAAGGAGTAGTATGTGCCAGCTGGTGAGTGGAGGGGGGAAGGGAATGAATGGACACCTGTTGTGTCACACTCAAGCTCCAAACTGAGATTAGTACCCATCACTAACATACAATCATAGGTTTTCCGTTATTAATTCTTATGGGTAGTTTGTTGTTGTCTGTTGCTTGGTTTTGCGGTTGTGATCAATTTACTTTTGGCACAAAATAGATGCAGTAAGAAATGCAATGCACAGTATGCTTTTTGAAAAGTGCTAACTAATACCAATATGTTTAATTGGAAAGTTAATTCCTATATAGAACATCACACATCAGTTCAGTGAACAGGCATGGCATTTACATTTCTTCCCTTTCCACTGCTCAGAGGATCAACAGTCTGACTGGTTGGTAACCATCTGTTTACTGTTGGCCAGAACACTTGGGAAATTTATCAGTTGATTGGTTTCTCTTCACTATTCCTATAGACTGTCCCAATTTGGACAGTTTTTGCAACCTTTCTAGCACCCTCCTTATGCCCATAATTAGTACTGTCATGGTCCATTTGTTTCTGCCTACTGACTTCTATGAACCAGGTTTAATTTGCACTGAAGTGTGCAGCAAATGCAAAGCAGCACTCTCTGCTTCCCTAATATGTGGTGCTTTCCCTGTAAGATAATGATTTTCCATGTATTGGGATTAGAAATGGTGGGGCAGAGTAATTTGTCAGAAGAAAATGAAGAAAATGCTACCGTGGCTAACAAGAAAGCAGTCATAGAAAAGCTGCACTTCAAGTAAAAACAGAAAAATACATGATGAGGCACAGAAGAGCAGAGTGCTTTATGAAATATTTAGAGCATCAAATAATAAAATGCCTTTGGAAACCTCAAGTGTATCCAAATATAGGCACATCCATAAGATATTCAATATTTGGAGTTTCTGGAATTGACGTAAAATCATTCAGGTTCTTAAAGCAAGCTAGAGCGAACGAGGTGCTTTTTCAAGAACATCAAATGTTGAAACACCATTCCTGATAAAATAAAAATGAAAAGTTCATGGATTGGGCTCAGTGGTTTTATCTCTGTTCTAGGTGATTTTTCAGATGTCAATAACAAGGAAACATTCCCTTTACTTAGACTAATGACTCAACTCAAAATGGATATCAGCACTCTTTTTGCAGTATAGAAGGAAATCAGATATCCCCCAACTTCACTGAGCCATGCATCAGGATGGATGAGAAAGCAAATAGAGAAGTGACTCCAACAACCATGTAGAGAGTCTTTTTCTAGTAATCTACTAGACATCAGAAGAGCTTGAAACTGGTACTTTTTTGAAGTATTTATTTGTCCCCGAATCACAGGAACAGCATAATGTACTGGAGCTGTGAAAGTCCATTCAGACTTGTGGCAACCATTTTCAGGATATTCTAGGTAGAGAATACTCAGAGGTGCTTTAGCATTCCTTTCTTCTGAGGGCATCCTGGGACTGTGCAACTTGCCTAAGGCCACACAAGCTGGCTCTACTTGCAGGAGGCACAGTGGGAAATCAAACTGCCAACCTCTGGTTCTACAGCCAGATACCTAAATCATTCAGTTATCCAGCCGTCTTACCTGTAGATTAGCTACAATAAGTTCAGATTTACTATGTGAAATTTACTCATGTTAATGGGATTTTGAGTGACTTTTACCTTGATCTAGGAAGTTGCATGGCTTTTAGATATGCATGTGGTCTTGGGAGCACCTTTTCATTTGGCAAAGACCAAGTCCATGTAACAGATATGGGCTATAAGAAGGGCACCCAGTAAAAGTGAATTGCGAAATTTGTTTAAAATTCCTAATTTGTTGATTTGTATTTGCACGAACATATGGCCCCATGATTACATGCAAATCAATCAGTTTTTAGTAATTTTTATTTGTTTGTTTGTTGCTCTCCGAGGCACCTAGAGATACCAAGCTGGCAGAGAAGCTCCCTCTGACTCTACTCTACAATCCCTCTAAATATGGACAAGATTGGTTTTCTCAATCCAGTTGCTAAAGGCAATTTTGGGGATGCCCATTTCGGTGTGTGTAACTCAGATGTCTGCAACCCAGTCTTTACCAAATGTGGAGGCTTTTAGAGAAAGTTGGGAGAAACTTCTATGAAGATTTTTGATCTTTCTAAGTGTATGGGGATACTTTTCCACAGGGAACTATTTAAAGGTGCATAAATCAGATGTCTGAAGTCCAAACTTCACAAAACATGCAGAGCCAGTAAAAAGGAGCCAGGAAAACCTTCTGTGCAATTTTGGTGTCTCTAGGTGCCTTGGGGGGTCATTTTTGTATGGTTTTAAAATCAAAACATTTGCAATTCATCAGAAAAATTGTAAATTTGTTATTTTTTGATTGATTAATCACAAATCAAAACCAATCACTATTGAGGAACCCAGGAAAGTGTTCATTTGGAACCTTTGGCAAAGGAGAAAGTTCAGTCTCTGCTTTTGGCCTCCATGTAAAGCAGGGCAATCTGAAGAGGACACAGCCAGCTACGTGTGGAATCTTTCCCCCAGATAGGAAAGCTTGATTTTTCTGGATCCCAGGTTAAGTGCACAGACACTATGAGTGAAATTATGTTGGTATAAATCTAAATGACACCTGCTAGAGATGACACCATCATCTAGTGACAGAAAACTTCAAGTTAATTAAACTAATATGTCTTAATGACCCAACTTTCAGCACATGTGTAGCAGAATTTCTCTTTCTCAAACAGTCTTTTTTCCCACTGAGATAGTGACAGGCAGAGGAGAGGACCATAAAGCTTTCCCCGATCAAGCTTTCAAATTAAACCACTTTGAACACCTGAATAGGGCTGTAGTCTAGGTCTGTTTCAAAATTAAATTGGGTTTGTTGTTTTTTTTCCAGAGAAACATAGAGGGAATAGTAGATTTTAAAGTTTGCTTTCAAAAGAGATTTGTGTTGTAGAATACAGTTAAAAACAAACCCTAAAAAATGAAATCACAAGTCTTAAGCTTTCCTATCTTTGGCTATAAAGTAACCAGTAATGCATTCTGAATTTTAGTCCCATTGACATGCATTTGTCTTAGAGAATTTTAAGTAGCCAGACAAATCTTGCTTCTTCCTCCTCTTTCACTTCAACATAAATCATCTCATTTTTAGATCCATTATGCCAAAGTAAAAAAGTGGCTCCTTATTTAATAAGTTAGATGAACTGCAATTCAGTTTTATGAAAAGTAATGGAGTGAGAGGCTCTTCAGCCTTGTTAATTGGCTTAAGTCAATTCAGCCTTCCATCCAAGCCAAGATATTCATTAGTAGAAATGCCACCCAATGTTACAGAGCAGTGAAGTAAAAAAGGATAGGTTTCACATTGGCCCTTAATAATGTCTAATCTACATTAAAATCATTACTTAAAATTAGAAATAAGATGTGTATATGAGAGCCAATAAGTGTGATGCTCCATGCCTCAGAATCAGTGTTCGTGCTTTGGATCCATAGACAAGAATCACTGAAAATTATAATGATTCATGGTATTTGACTCAGGATCAAGAACTAACAGTGGAAGTAATTTCACAGCCCCATTATATTATATAGTACTTAAGTGGAGGTAGACCTGATTCACCAGTAGTCACTTCTGAGGGTGGTTAACCTCTGGTCATGCAGTTGGAGATCCCACTTATCTCATTATCTCTGACTTTAACGATATTGCCTGAGGCTAAGAATGTTGGAATATAAAGTATAGAGAGACCCATATATTTCACCTTAGAGAAATAAGACCTGAAATATGGAACAGAACAATTTGCCGGAATGGGGAATCCATTCCAGATGAATACAGCATAAACAGACTTAGAGCATAACTCATGCAGAGGAAATAGGTAAGCTTGCAGTCTGTTCCAAACCCCAATGCAGAAGGGAAAACAGTACAAATTTTCTCTTATTTTTAAATTCACTTTTGAAAAGTCATAAGCATTCATGTTCAGCTGTTGATCATCTCTTCATATCCCCCATTGTTCTCTACAAACAGCTATTCCTTATGGCATTATCAAATAGACCCCCACTCACAGGGCGGTGCTAAGTTTTTTTGCACCCTAGGAGAGGGGTGGTGTGGTGGGGTGGGGTGGGACGGCAGGGCACGGGGCGGGGCGGTGGGGCAGGGGGTGGGGGTGGGGGTGGGGGGGTGGGGTAGCGGGGGTGGGACGGCAGGGGGCGGCGGATGGGCACAGGGGGGCGGCGATGGCCCGGCGGTGGCGGGCAGTGATGGGTGGACGGCGACAGGTGGCTGGTGGGCGATGGGGGGATGAATGGCGGTGGCCAGTGGCAGGGGGGTGGCAGGGGTGGCAGCAGGCTGTCCAGCACCCTCTCTCCATTTTGGTGCCCTAGGTACCTGCCTAGTCCGCCTTAATGGAAGTGCCGGCCCTGCCCACTCAGCACTCAAATCGCCATACAAATTGTGAGAGAGGTCCCAGACTATGACCACCATAAGTAACCCAATTGCTTCCAATTGTCCCTCTCTGGGGTGGTTAAATTGTGTTTTTCAGGCAAGCTCCTGCATTGTTGGAAGTTCCATGTCCGCTGTGCACAGTGAGCAAATTGTTTAGCATGGAGAGGGAGCTGTGAGGGGCACTACCATTGTTACTTTTATTTCTTATTTTATTTATTTATAATGTATCTTAGTTTGTTACCTGCTGGACAACTCTCCAGTTCTTCTAAGTAATGCTGGGAAGATGCATGACCGTCTGAACACGATTCTTGTCATGTATGGTGATGCCTTTGATACGTTGTTATTTAGTAGGCAGGGTTTCCTTTCATCAGTAAGCAGGGATCCCATTTCCTACTAGCTATGGCAAAGGACTTGATGATGATCTGAATGTGATTGCTTATCAAAGCTTAATGAGGAATTTAAAGGAGATAATAGTGCTCACTCCATGCTCATTTCCCTCCATCACATACACCATGTCAACAGCACTTGTGTTCCTTATGAGACCTTAGAAACCTTCTCCCTCAGAGTACAAGCACATTGATTAACAGGTAGTGAAGAGGTCAATAGCCCTGACCAGGAGCATGTGCTAATAAAAGTGATCAACAAGCACTGTGGTACCTCCCTCCCTCCTTCTGTCCCAGGACACTAAACACCCTCTGCCCTTGGTATAACTGGTGTGCTAGAATTTATCATGTAGGCAAAATAATTAGTCTTAAAACATAAGAGGAACAAGAACAAAGATTTATTTTAAAATGAATGCATCAACTACAGTCTTACTATCATAAAGAAAATTCTAACTAGCTTTAAAATCTATGTCACAATAAACTTTTCACAATCAAACACTTTAAAAGCACATATTATCAACCTCTTAAGCAGTGCTTATGCAACAGTATTTGGTTCTACCTAGCTACCTATCTAAAATGCATGTTTTGAGCACAAACTTATATAAGAAAACATCAACAACAGTGATATAACCAAACTGAATGCTACAATTCACACATCGCAAATTCTTTTCACTAGGACAGGAACAGCTGTTGATTGAAGAAATAAAGAACTATTCAAATATCTCTTTGAAGCCAAATGAGAGCAAGATCCCATATATATTTATCAACTGAAATAGGACATTCAGAACATAATAGAATTAGCTACAAATATCAACTTCTGATAACTCTAAAATAAAATGCAAATACATGACATCAATGCATGTATTCACTCTTCCATCCTGTACAAACATAAGTCTATTACCTCAACTAAAGTGATAAGAGACTCATCCTTCAGGGGAACAGCAACTCCCACCTCTCCAGCTTTCCAGCTCTTTCTCAACCAAAATATTGGATCATGGACACTTCCTGAGCAGTGGTTAAACTGCAGTACAGCAGTCAAGATTCTGCTCACAACTTAAGTTTGATCTCGACGGGCTCAGGTAGCTGGCTCCAGGTTGACTCTGGTTGACTCAAGGTTGGTAGAATTAATGTCCAGCTCACGGGGGGTGGGGTGGGGATAATGTGTAGACTATATAAGTATTTGTAAACTGCCTAAATGGAGATGAAATAAGCAACACAAATTTGCTTCTCCACCTATTGAGCTGAACTAGATCGTCCATAGGGGTTATGCTTCAATTTTTATGTATCTCCTTATTTATTTTTGATTACAATTCATATGTTAACTAATATATTCAGAGCACTGTGGCTCTCATATTAATGTTGCTGTTACATAATGTGTTTTCAGTGCCTTGCTAGCAATTTAGCTATAGAGGTTTCAGTCTCATTCCTCCCTCCCTTGCTGTTAGTCTCTCCTAGTTTGGAAGTCTAGAACTTACTAAAATCTCTACGGGAAGAAAACATTTCACTTTTAAAATATCCTCAATTGAATATGTGAGAGGAGACGCTTTTCCAGAATGTATTTTCAGCAAAATGTGCTTGAGGTTTTTTCCCCCAGCTAACATTTAATATGTAACATTCAGGCAAAGAATCCATATAAGAAGTACGCACATGGATTAGAAGCTTTTAAAGTGACTAGGAAACACTTCAGCCTTTGATAAGTGGGCTGAACTAGGTTTGACCTCTTCCATGGTAATAACAAACCATATTTTGCTAGCAGTTTTCAGGGAGGTTATCAAAAGGTACTGTTTTCACTAGACAAAACTAGGAGCTGGGATATTTTTAAAGTGTTTCCTGTTCTTGCCAAAACTTAAAAGTGTGCATATGTACAACAAATGAATATTGGGACCAGCTGACAACTGAGTAGCTCCCCCCCCCCAAAAAAATATTATCCTCTTTGTTGTAGAACTTGGATAAGTTAGAGCTGTCCTCTCGGCACCACCCTATAAATCCTTTCTGGCTTCCCTGCCCCAAAAGAGCTGACTAAGGAGCAATATGAATGTGTGCCTATGTTGTGCCCTGTCCAACACTGAGGTTAAAATATGTATACATCTTAAATGCATTACAAAATGTGTTCCAATGAGATTTTCTTTGATTTATTTATTTTTGCAACTATACCAAATGGAGAGTAGGAGAAATCTGATGAGTATAGCTGAAAAAAGAAGACAGTTGCTCCTGTTTTTACATGGACACTGTGGGTCCTAAGAAGTAAGCTGTACTCCTAGATTCATCACTAGCATTTTGAGATGTTCTGTATCCTAATATATGGTGTATATTTTATGGGAATGTGTTCATGAAATGAATGCTGTGCCACAGAATTGAAGAAATACATAATCCAAAGTAAAACTTCCCAGTGACAGTCCTGTTGTTAGTCTAGAGCAGTGGTTTTCAACCTGTGGGTCCGCAGAAGCCTCCACCACTCGCTGTGCTGGAAGGGATTTCTGGGAGATGCAGTACAGGAACACTGGGAACCCACAGTTGGGAACCACTGGTCTAGAGTCAGATATTGCAAAAACCAACAATAAGAATACATTTTAAAAACTACCAAGTCCAATTTGGGACAATGTTTTCAAAATAAAAATTAACAAGTTCTCTTCCCTGCAATGTTTTGACTCCAACCAAGGGGTTAGGCATTTTTCAAATCGCTAAGAAAGCAGGGCAACAATGGAATTGGGAAAGCATCAACAATGGCTTGTTGGAAGGTGGACAACCACCTCTGCCATCCTTTGTCATGAGTGTGACATTGTGGTGGGAGAAGCAGAAGAGGTCAAGGTGGTTCTCTTTCCACCTTAAATGGCAGGAGGGCTTTAAGATCTGTTATTTCTATCAAAAGTGGAAACCAACACTTCGAACTCTGATCTGAGCCAGAATCCACTACAGTTATTTTACTTTGGAGATATGTGTTGTGTGTGTTCATCTGTGTTAATTAGATGAAAGGAAAGCAGAACATGATCAGCTTTACCAGCTGGAGGAAATAATGTTTGTACACGCGTCTATAAGGACACCAGGGCTTTATCATTCAGTCCTCACGACTGCATCCTCTGCATCCAATCATTGGGATCAAAGTGACAGAAGGCAAATATGGGCCCATTTCTAAATGACTTTGCAGAAAGAGCAGGAATCAATACATATAAAACTATTATTTTAAAGAGAAATCCACCTTTACTGTAAAAAATGTCCAATCTGAACTTTTGATGTTTAAATGTCAATATTTGAAATGTTGCTTCTATAAGTTGCAAAAAATGATCAAGGGAGATGCAGAAGTTGCCCTGCAAATGAGTGTGTTTAAAATATTGTTTGGAAAAATAGTTTTCCCTAGTTATCTCAAAACAATCAGGCTGCTTTCCAGCAAGACTGGAAACAAGGTCATGATATGATAATGTTGCTTTGAAGAATTTCATTCATGCCTGCTAGTTTAGCATGAAAGTAAACTAAGTGTTGCAGTAGAAATATGTTGTACTGAGAATTGTTTATGAAAATATGAAGATGGCATTTGTAAGCCCACTTTATTGTTTATCATATTTTGACTTTACAATATCCTGTAGTTAAAATACATTAGAGTTGTAACAGTCTGGTGTCTTAGTATCTTGGTGCTATAAGATTCTGATATCATGACTTATTCCTAGTAGAGATGGGCACGACTTAGCGGAATTCCCGTTTCCGTTTCCGTTACTCGTTTCCATTACGCAACGGAAACGGTAACGGGAATTACTCCGCCAGAACTCGAACTCGAACCGACTAAAGAATAATTGGGTCTGATTTGTCGTCATCGTTCCTGGCATCGAGGCGATCCCGCGATGCCAAGCGGCACAGAAAAAAAGTTTTTAAAAGTTAAAAAAAAAAAAAACGATTCCCGGCCCTAAAAGCAGGCGAAAACTGTCTGACGGCACCTACCAGGCCAGAAGGGTGTTTTATTGGGGGGGGGTTTCCCCGCCCCCCTCTCCTTGGCTAGTGCTACTGCTGCGCTGCTGGTACCAGGCGGGGGGGCATCGTCTCGTCTGCCTTTGCCATGCGGTGTGCGGGCGGGGGGATCCAAAATGGCGACCGCAATTTTTTTTTGAAATCGTGGTCCAAAAACCCACCAAAGCACCACAGAAACATGCGAAAATTAGCTATTTTAAATGCTTGAATTTTTACAGTAGCAGCAGTGGGTTTGTCTTGCCAAAATACGTCTCCGTTGATTTTATTTTATTTTATTTTATTTTTTTACACCTGCGCATTCGCAATGATGGGCTCGCCCATGGGAGTGGACCATGCAAATTTTTGGAGCCATTCCACCAATCGCATGGCCAGGTTTTGGAGACTGTACCAGGCTGGGAGGGCGCATCCATTTGCCATGCATTGCGGGGGGATCTAAAATGGCGACCGCAATATTTTTTTTAAATCGTGGTCCAAAACCCCACCAAAGCACCACAGAAACATGCGAAAATTAGCTATTTTAAATGCTTGAATTTTTACAGTAGCAGCAGTGGGGTTTTCTTGCAAAAAAACGTCTCCATTGATTTTATTTTATTTTATTTTATTTTATTTTATTACAACTGCACATTCGCAATGATGAGTGGACCATGCAAATTTTCCACCAGTCGCATGGCCACTTGGCCAGGTTGACCACAGAGACTTCTGGGATGTGCCAATCAGGCATAAACAGCCCACAAACCGTAGCCCGAACCCGAACCCGAACCCTAAGCCTAACCCATACGCCAGTACACTGTCCTTCTAAGTGGGTCAGAGAGGCACCCAGAGGTGCACCCCAATACTCACCCTAACCTCACCCGTAACTAGCCTAACCCTAGCCTTGCCTAACCCGTCTTAACCTAAGCCAGATTACTTGCATTGCACTACACGCAAGTACATTTCCCTTGGAGCGGGTGCAAAGAGTCTGCCAGTCCATCACTTGTGGCTCTGGCTGACTCCTGCAGCAGCATTTGTGTGCATGCAAACCATGCCTGCAAGTGCTGCCTGACTGTGTCTCCCCGACTGTTGCAGGGAAGGCCCCCCAAAAAGGGGGTTCCTCTCCCAGTCTGTTGCGTCGAAATTGCATATCCATGCTATGGCTTTGCTGTTTTTTGTAGCAGCGTGGCGGGTGAGGTGGGAGGCACCCCCCCAAACGGGGGGGCCTAGGACCCCGCTCCCCCCCCCAAAACCCAGTACAAAACAACAAATGAAAAAAATAAAAAAACGAAAAAAAAAATTTTTGCAAAAAATTTCAAAAAAACGGAAAAACGAGCCGAAAAGGGGGGCCCCCCGAAAGCGACAACTCGAAAAGTCTTTTCCCCTGTCGTGCCTCTCTAATTCTAGAGTTTTGTCATTAGATTTTTCAAAATTTTGTCAGAAAAAATTTTTAATAGTGGCACCTTGCCAAAATATTATGTCACACCCCCTTGAACAAATATTTTCACGAACAATAACTTATCTTTTTAACAATTTTTTTTAAAAGATTTCCGGCCCATTGAACATGGTTCTAAAACTTTTTTCGCCCATACCCTTTTGGGGTTAAAAAAAATTCACCAAAGCTCCCTTTAAAGCGATTTGAATACTTAGGAAAAAAAGAAAAAAACTTTGAAAAGTAATACTATTTGTCTTTAATGTAATGAATGGAACTTTTTGGGGTGAATTTTTCTTATTTTCCTTTATGTTTATGGGAAGTTTAGTTAAATTTTACCCTCAAATTTTAACCGAAAGTTACCTGTATTATTTTTATGTAAGTGTACTTGAGAATGCAACTACAGAGATAAGGGAAGTAAAGACACAAGTCTAGGTGAGCCCCCGGGGCCCGGGTTAAATCCCTTACTGCAGGTAAAACTGTGCTCACGCTGGGGTTCCCCCAGGTGCAGGCTCATGGTTGACTCACCCTTCATCCTTCCAAGGCGAAAAATGGTACCCAGCTTGGGGGGGGGGGGGAATGTGTAGCTGCTAATTAAGGTTTGTGAACCACCCAGAGAATTTGGGGAAGGGTTTGGGGCGGTATTAACGACCACTTTGCTTTGTTTTTGTTTTCACTGCACCCTTTCCCAACAGCTTTGTTTTTGAATACCCCGACCCAGAATTTTCTTGTTTCCTTCACATTACTTCGTTTTAAGTGCTCTTTGTTGATTCAAAGATTTTTGGAAAATTTCATTCGTCTTCCAGTAGGTTTATTTTTCGGCGTAGGAAGAGGGTTATATCCAGTGTAGATTTTGTGAGTCAATCCCGGGAAAATAATTTAACTTGTTTTTTCCCAAAACCCTTGCAAGTGGGCAATAAAATTTTGGGGGAATTTGGGTTTTGAAGGTTGTCTATTTGTTTTGACAAATTTTTGCAACCAAGGATAGTTGGAGATATCTCTGCTTTGCACACGTTTTAAAAATGTAAGTTTTCTCCCAAGGTTTTATTTTTTTAAATTGTGTTTTTTTCCCCTGAAGAGAAGGGGGTTTCATTTAGTTTTTAAATATGCTGGAAAGGTATCCTTTTTAAGTGCCTTGACATAGAAATTGTTGGATAAAAGTTCCCTGTAAATGTGTCACTTAGGTTTTTGTTCAAAAAAATTGGAAAAACCCTTTTCCCTCTTGATAGCCACCACATTTTGTGTGCAGAAGAGGTGGAAATGCCCTTTCCAAATTGGAGGCGGATCTCCAGGACAAAACCTCGTCCCGGCAACCAGAGTTTGCTACTCTTTCTTAAGGTACCAACACAAGGTGGCCGTAGTGTCACGGAATGGGCTTTTAGTGGTTGGCCGAGACCCGGAACCTAAGCTAACCATCGCCGGTACATGCTTCAAGGGTCAGGAGGCACAGAGGTGACCCAATACTCACCCTAACCTCACGTAAGTAGCCTTACCTAAGACCTGGCAACTCTTACCTAGCAGATTACTTGCATTGCACTACACGCAAGTACATTTCCCTTGGATGCGGTGTGCAAAGTTCCCTGCCGTCCATTGTGTCTTGGCTGACTCCTGCACATGCATTTGTGTGCATCACTGTTGCAATGTGCGCCTGACTGTGTCTTCACGATGTTGCAAGGTAAGGTCCGAAAAGAGGGGTGCTTGCCGTCTGTCGTCTGATATGATATTCCATAGCATATGTTTTGTTGCTTTTGTAGCAGCGCTGGGGGATTGGATAGGAGGATCACCTTAGGAGTGCACAGGTGCCCGCTACACCCCCCAAACATATAACAACGAATATGAAAAATGAAAAAAAAACAAATTTTTGCGAAATTTTCACGAAAAACGAAACGAGCCGAAACAGGCTGCCTGACAGCGAAACTTGAAACGTATTTCCAGTCTGCCTTCTACTTCTAAGTTTGTCAATCAAGATTTTCAAATTTTAGTCAGAACAAATTTATAGTGGCACTTGCCAGATATATGCACACACTTAGAACAGCCATTGTCACGACATTACTTACGTTATTAAACACATTTTTAAGATTTCAGGCCATTAGACAGTGGTTCTCAACTTTTTCCATGGACAACTGTTGGGTAAAAAATTCACCACACAGTACCTTTAAAGAGTGAATACTCGGAAAAGAGAAAAAATTGCAAAGTAATACATTGTCTTATGTAATGATGAACTGTTTGGCGTGAATCTTTATTATTTCCTTATGATTAGGGAGTAGGTTAAATTTCCCTCGCAACAACTTAACCAGAAAGTTATCTGTATCATCTTTTATGTAAGTGTAATTGAGAATGCAGACTCACAGAGATAAGGTGAGTAAAAACACAAGTCAGGATGACCCGTGGCCCAGTGTTAAATGCTGTACTGCCGGTAAACTGGTGCACTGACCGGGGGTTTTAATCCCAGGTAGCGGCTCTATGTTGACTCCCCTTCCATCCTTCCAGTCATAATGGTCCTGCTTGCTGGGGGGGGGGATGTGTAGCCTGCTAATTAGGTTGAACCACCAGAGACTACGTTGAAGTGGTATGGGGCGGTAATTAAAGCAGACACTTTGCATTTGTTGCTTTTCACTGCAGCTGCCACAGACCTTGTTTTTGAAACCACCTGCTCCAGAATCTTCTTCGTGCCTTCAAAAAGTATGTCTGTTTTAAAACTGCTCTCTTCGTTGATCTCAAGCAGATGTTGAAAAATTTATTCGGTCGGGTCCAGTGGTTTATGTTAGGTCGTAGGAAGACGGGTTCCACCATCCGCTGTAGATGTTGTCAGAGTCAGCCGGGACAACAATAATTACTATGCTTGCTTTCCAACCTTGCAAGTGGGATAAAATTTGAGGAAGTTGGTTGAAGGTGATTCATTTGTTTTGAAAATTCCTTGACAAACCAAGGATAGTTGGAGATATCTTGCTTCAGCACAAATTTAAAAATGTCAGATTTTTCCGTGCAGTTGTATTTTCTCTAATTGTGTATCTCCTTTCACCTTGAAGGAAGTAGGGGTTTCATTTAGTTTTCAAATTGCTGGCAAGGTATCCAATTTGATGGCTGACCATTGACATCAGTTAATGTTGGATAAGTCTCCTCTGTACAATGTGATCCACTTAGAGCATCTATTAGTTCAAATAATTGGACAACCTTTTCCTTTGTAGCCACCAAACTCTGTGTGCACAAGGTGGAAAATGATCCATACTACCTGGCAAGCGGACTCCCAGAACTAATCCTCGTCCATGCCAACCGAACTTTGTCCTACTTTTCTTAAGAGTACAACACCAGAGAGGCCCGTAGTGCCACCAGGAATAGGCCTTTCGGTGGTTGGCCGGCCTCTTGGAAAACTGCCGCCGAATCAGGCAGGCTGAGACACTGCTGCCTTAAGGGCCTTAGAAGACCTGGCTCTTAGGCAATGCACTCAGGCCTTGAAGCATACTGTGATATTTTTGGTTTACCTTCTGCGAGACCTTAGGTCTATCACTATGGCCTGGGTTCTATGCCATCACTATCTGCATCTGTTGTAATTGGTAATTGGCTGATTATGCTTATTTTATCAGTTATTTTGTCATGAGGTTTTATGTAGTATTTTATACTATTGTATTTTGTTAGGTTTTGATGGTTAGGCTGTGGGCATTTTTGTCATTGAGGGAGTCACCCTAGAGGTGCTCTGGTACGCCGCCCGAGGTCCTAGGGGAAAATCGGCGGTTTAATAAGGTACAAAATCAAATAACATACATAATTTGGTGGTAAATTTTAAAAGGTGTGTTTCAAGCGGGCGGCTCTTAACATGATTCATCATCTTCACTGCACCATCCAATACGATTTTCGAATCTTGCGGCATCCTTCTAGTTGCCAGGGAATGATGAATGAATGACACAGTGGCTGCTGGTGGCATTTCCTGCCACTTGGTTCATCTTAGACACAGCTCCCTTCAGTTTTCCAACCATTGCAGCTGCTCCATCACTGCAAATATCCACATACTTGCTCCATTCCAAATCATTTTTCTGTATACATTTGTTGATAGCTTTGAAAATTTCATTGCCAGTGGTGTAAGTTTCAAGCACCACAGCCATCAAAAGTTCTTCTATTTGCATTTTGAATGGATACCTCAAAAACACAAGAAGAACAGCAAGTCCCACAAAGTCGGTACTTTCACCAAGCTGTAAACTAAAAATTCACAAGTTTTCAATCTTCTTATAAGCTTGTTCTCCACAGACTCTGAAATTGTGTAAATTTGCTTGCCTATAGAACTATTTGACAGCTACACAGTATCAATCTTCTTGGCCATGTGTGGACCTAACATGCAAGTTACAATATCCTTCGTGCAAGGTTTAATCAGTGTTTTGGCAATAGTATGGGGGGTTTCCAGCTTTTGCAATGTCTAAACTGACAATAAATGAAGCTTCAATTTAGAAATTCCCTCCTGAAGAGATAAAGTGCAGCATTTGAAGATTTCTTTACCTTTATGTTCTAAATCAGAATGATTGCATTCCAGATGTTATTTTAATCTGGATGGAACCGAGCAGCCATTAGCAACAATTTTATGACAGTTAACATATTGCCCTTCTGGTGCCTGTTCGTTCCCAACTGGAACAAAGCCAAACAATGTGAGGTAGTTAGGATCATATTTTCTTATTTTTCCTCAGATTTCCTTTTGGTTGTCAGTTGCCTTTCCACAAACTGAGGCAGACAATCTTGGATGATTTTGGTTTGCAGGTGTCTGCTGGGATATTTCGTCTTCTCTCACAATGCTGGTTGTCATCGAATCAGGCGCTACAGAAGCTTCAGTGAGTTCACTACCTTTCCAGTAAGGATTTGTGGCACCCCATGAGGAGTCAATACTTCCATTGGATTATGCATCACTATCTTCTGGGCAGCTTCAACAAGAAGGGATGTAGCAGCCATAGCTCGCATGTAAGCAGACCAACCTTTAGCTACTGGATCCAAAACCTTAGAATAATATCCAAGAGATCTCCAAGTAGCTCCTCATCTCTGAGTTAAAACTCCTGAAACAAACCCTTTATTCTCATGAATATACAATTGGTAGGGTTTTTGATGGTTTGGGAAGGCTAAAGCTGGAGGTTCCATTAATGCCTTTTTCAAGGCTTAGAAGGCTGTCTGCATTTCTTTCGTCACAGTGCATACATTTTCAGTTAAAAATGCAAAAGTAGTAAAAGAAATAAATCATTTACCTTTTCTATCA